>JASANY010000775.1:10026-40747 GCA_030849755.1 Trypanosoma avium
GGGGGCCTTTACCAATGTATACAAGTATAAATATAAATATATGCACGTAACTCTGCTGATGCCAGGAATAGAGAAAGAGAAAATAACAGGAAATAATTGAAAAAAAAAAAAACGAAAAAAAAAAAAACAGTATTTTAGACAGTAACCGCACAGTTTTCTTCATTCCCATCGACTGCTGTTGTTCTCTTTGTTGCCACATAAAACCTCCCTCTCTCCCTCCCTCCCTCCCTTTTTGTCTATTATCTGACATGCATTAACAATGAAATTGTGAAAAGTAATTTAAAAAAATTATATACAATTACGAATTCACTCTTTAAAGCTTTGAAGAGAAAAGGTTCTTCTCGTATGAGTGTAATGAGTGTACACCACCCTCCGACTGGGCAGTAGCGCTTCGTCGGTTGAATAACACTTGGCCCTCATACATTTTCTCTCGAACGGCATCGAAACTGATTTCGCCAATATCCTGTGCCGACTGTTGTAGACCCTTGTGAATGTACCCGATGAGTTTCTTCACAGTTCCCTTATCGAGCACCGTGCCAGAGACCCCTTGCGCCACCTGCACTGACTCTTTCTCTGAAAGATACCGCTTGCCCGACTCTTTTCCCTGCGACATAGCCTCAATACTGCCCATACCACGGTATGCCTTGAGACGTAATCCATCCTTGAAGAAGTAACTCCCAGGTGTCTCGGAGGTGCCTGCGAGCATCGAGCCAAGCATCACAGTGTTGGCCCCAATTGCGAGTGCCTTGCAGATATCCCCAACGCTGCGTAGCCCACCATCCGCAAGACACGGCACCCCGCGTGAGGCTGCGTAGCGGGCCACTTTGTACACTGCAGTAGCCTGTGGCCGGCCGCAGGCAAGGACCTCCTGCGTGATACAGATGCTGCCACTCCCCATCCCGATGCGTAGGGCGTCAGCCCCTGCGTCAATTAAGTTCTTCGCCTGATCTTGAGTCACAACATTGCCAGCCACTACCTCCAGCTGCGGATATGTCTTCTTCAGCCACTTAATGAAGAGTACTTGGTAGATAGTGTTACCCTGAGAGCTGTCCAACACGAGAACATCAGCACCAGCAGAGACAAGGGCCGTGACGCGTGCCTTATCCTCCTCCCGTGTTGAGGTCGCCGCAGCACAAAGTAGCTGTCCGTTGTGATCAAGGCTGCTGTTTGGATACACACGCGCACGCACCGCATCACGGCGTGAGCAGAGACACATAACCTCACCCTTATCATTTAAAACTGGAAGGTATCCATGACGACTACGATTCAAAACATCCATAGCTTCCTCCAAACGAATTGGGTATCGCTCCACTGTCATGTTTTCACGTTTTGTCATATACTCTGAGACTGGCGAGGTCAAATCCTTTACGAAATCAATATCTTTCGAACATACTATACCGAGTAACTTACCATTGTATTGACCATCCTCTGTGACTAGGATACCACTGATGCCTTTTTCAGAATTAATTTCATGAATTACAGAGATAGGAGTATCAGGACTCACCGATTTGGGACGCATGATAAATCCATTACGGTACATCTTCACCCTGCGTACAAGCTGTACTTGCTGCTGAATTGTACAGTTGTTATGAATTACTCCAATACCACCCATCAACGCCATTGCACGGGCCATCTCACTCTCCGTCACAGTGTCCATTGGAGAGGAGACAATAGGAATATGTAGTCGAATTTTCTTAGTAAATTGCCCTGACACCTCCACATCCGACGCACCAAAGTCAATGAACCCTGGTAAGATAATAATATCATTGTACGTTAGGCCATCTCCCTGAAATAACTCTTCAGCTGTGACCCCATCTTTAATCGTCTTTGTGCGAAGGTTACTGTTCGCCATATTAAACAGTCTCTTTTTTTTTTTTTTATTTCTTTCTAAAATGTGGAGGACTATTATTTATTTGAGTTTGTGTCCGTCTGTATATGTGAGAGTGTATGTATTTATGTGTCTGATTATGAGAGTTTGATTTCTTTTCACTATCTTTTCCCTTCTTGAATAATTTCTTACAATTACTACACGGTAATCCTGGACGTAGAGAAACAAAAATATAAATCTGGAGAAGGAAAGAAAAAAAGAAAATGATAATAATAACAACAATAACAAGTTATAGAAATAAAGTAAAAGAACAAAGGATGAAGGCAATTACTTTATGTATTTAGTCGATACAGCATAGTTGCTTGATACCCGAAAAAGGGGGTTATTTTTTTTTTTTTTTTCCTTTTCTTTTATCCTCTCTATATCTCATAAATCTATGACTTATGAAGCCAAACACACCCACGCACATATACACACACAAGCACATATATTATAAATATACTCTTGTATTTTCACTCTATATTTCGTTTTATTAGAAAATAAGAATGAAAAGGACAATGATCCAGAGAATAATAATAATAATAATAATAATAATAACGAGAAAGAAAAATACGAATATGTAGCATGTAAATAAAAAGTCAGTCGTATTAGTAAATTCAAATTAAGTGAGATAATCTGCTGCTTCTTGATCCTCCCTTTTGTTTTTTTCTTATTTTCTATATTCTCATTTTCCTTTTTTTTTTTTTTTTTCTTACTGTAGGAGTGATAGCTTTGTCACCAGTACGACGCGAACACTTTGATCGAAGGAGGCGCATGCTAGTAATCCTTCCTTTGAGCGATTCCAGTCAATAGCGTGAATTGGCTGATCGCCGAGTTTCGCCTTGTTCAGTTCCTCAACACAGCCAGCAACACCCTTCGTAACGCCTTCCTGATCACGCAGGGAACGCTCTGGAGGATATTGGTATCGGCAAAGTGTAAGTTCACCACCACTGCCACAAATAAATACCTCACGATTCTGTGGAAGTGCTCGACTGCACCAGACCGTACCACTCGCAATGCGTTCCTCCACGTAGGCGTAACCAAGCCGTGGGTGAAGGGTGCGTGTGTCATATACACGAATACGTCCTTCAAGCGAGGACACAATCAGTTTATTCATACGTATGTCTGGTCTGTCAAACTCAAGATCGCAAACACCATTGCTAACGTTGAACTCATGCAACATCTTATGTGTTCGCATATCAAACAACTTCACATCACCATTATCGTAGCCTGCTGCAACAACACGTTCGTCTGGGTCACTACTATTACCAAGTCGCACCGTCCAGCAATCACGTGTGTTATTATTATTATTAGTGTTTTTATTATTATTGGTAACGGGCTGCAATGCGATTACCGGTTTGGCCGGCTGACGTGTATCCCATACTTTTACACATCCATCGCGGCCGCCGCTAGCGATTTCAGGAGGACCGGAATGACGCGCCCCATCAACGGCATTGATGAGACCTGCGTGGGCATGTGGTACACGAAAGATAGAGTCACTTGTATTTGTATTTATAGTGTCAAGTCGCGCTACGTCCCACACGGCAAGGCCACCACCGAAGTCACCTGTACAAAGTGAAAGACCTGCTGTCTGATTCGCAGCATTGTGTCCAAATGTGCAGCATTTGACTGGCAGTGGAGGCCGTACTTCACATTGCACTTGCAGCTCACCACGGCTTAGCTGCAGAAGTGCAATAGCACCCTGATTATTTGGGTGCTGTCCAACCACCGCAAAGCTCGCGCTATACGGTACCCACTTAACATCAAACGCGGTATAGGGAAGGCTCTTCTTTACATGTTCTATAATCTGTTGACGTGAAACCCGCCGCCGCTCCTCACGTTGCCGCTCCTTTTCTTCCTCCTCTGTGAAGTAGGACATAAACACCTAAGATACAGATACCTACACCTCTATACGTATATATATTTATGGTAGGGTTTTTTTTTTTTTCTCCTTTATTATTATTATTACAAATGTTTTTTTTTTTCTACTTATGTGTGTATTTTACTCTCTCACTATCACCCTATTCGTATGTATATGTGTATGAAAGTAATACAACGACAACAGCTGGAAAGTTTATTTTAAAAAAACAAAAAGAACAAGTTGGGATAAAAAGAGAACAATAGAAAGAGAAGAAAAACATTAAGAAAGAAAAAAGAAACACATAAATCGAAATTAAAAAAAACAAACGAATATATATATATATATATATATATATATAGAAAAATGAAACGCATGCCAGAAAGAAAAAAAGTAAACATGTAAAAGAAAAAAAAAATAATAATAATAATAAAACTGGCTACTGTGCATTAATAGCAAAAGTGATTACTTTAGATGGTACATGGAAACTCTAGTTTTAATCCATCAATATATATATATATATAAAAGAAAAAAAAAAAAAAAAAAGACACCCTCGTCATACTCTTTAGAAAGGACTTTGATGGGAAAACCTCTCGCCCTTCCTATTCGTCTGTTTATTTTATTTCTATCCCCCTTTTTGATTGCTTTTTTTTTTTTTTTTTAACTGTTTCTTTGCTCGATAAATATTTTGAACTGTTTTCGTCATAATTGACTGGTTCTCTCTATATATACCTGTATGAGTCTCAACATATCTGTTGTTTTTTTTTTTGTGTGTGTCTATACATATATTAGTTATCTGTTATTTATCATTCTTTACATAACACTCATCAATTTTACAGTCGCAGTGCTGCTTGCAATCGCTCCTCCCACTCAGATGCCTGCGGGGTTCTAAAGAATGACCAATTCATACCCATTACCTTTAATGCAAACTGATCGTTACCAATATATGCCATTTGCTCTACATTTTGTAGCGGAATGCGCCCTTTTGGTCCAACTCTGGCTCCAGGACGAAGTAGTAGTGTTAAGTGACCATCTGCTAACTCTAATTGTCGCTCCTCATAGTTAGTAGGTGATTTAAATTTCCAAACAGTTCCAATAAAGTACACTGTAGGATCCACACGCGGCCGTGGTTGCAATTGTACAGGACTAATATCATATAATACCTGTTGTAATAAGAGTTCATCTATATTTGAGGCTCGTAATACCTCTGGGAAACTACATAACGCAGCGGCCATGGGTGTATCTCGAAGTAAGTGTATTGTATCTGGGCGCTCTGAGGAAGACTTTCGCAGCAATGCATAAACTATGCGTTTTAACTCTTCATTATACTCTGTTTCTATGGGTTCCAGTGTCTCATTAAGGACATTATTACGTAATTCTTCATATCTTACACCTCGAAAAGGCAATCGACCTGTCATTATTTCATAAAAGACAACACCAAGTGACCAAAGATCTGCAGGAGCCCCGTATTTTTCATTTCGCCATAACTCTGGCGCAACGTAGGCGGGAGTTCCACAGATAGTACTACCTACATCACCGCTAATAGTATCATATGTATTACTTAATCCAAAATCTCCAATCTTTACAAATCCCTTTGTCTTTAATAAAATATTAGCTGGTTTTATATCACGGTGTAGCATTTTCTTTTTTGTATGCATATAATGAATCGCCAAAATAAGTTGTAGCATAATGTATGTAATCTGGTGTTCTAAAAGTGGTTCACCTATCCGTAATTGATAACGTAAATCTCCTGCATCACAATACTCCATAATTAGAAATAAATTTGATTCAGTTTCAAGTTTATCATGTAATCGAATACATGCAAAGTGATTGACAGATTCTAAGCAGCGAATTTCCGTTCGAGCGCGAAGTAGTGCAGAGGGGGAGCGATTTCTTAACGATGTGATTTTTAATGCATAACTTGTACCGGTACTAACTTCCATAATCTCCCAAGTCTCAGCTGAGCTACCGTGTGACAAATAACGCAAGTACGTATATTTATAGCCATTAGAACCTTTAGAACCAATAAATCCCGGAACAGTAATATTGCTTCTCATAATATTTTGCTGCTCTGTGTCTCCTTGCATGAGTAATAATGCAAAAAAAAAAGCTCTTGTTGTGGTTTTAAATCCAAGCCAATAATGATTTTACAGCTTAAACGCAGAAAAGCTTTAAAAAAAACAACAACACAATAATGAAAAGAAAAGAAAACGTTTTAACACAACAAAAATAGTAAAAGCAAAATCAATAACATGAAAGGGGAAAAAAAAAATCTTAACATAATAGAGAAGGAAAATAGTAAATTTTTAAATCCATTTGCACCCCTATTTTTTTATTTTTTTTTCTTTTCATAAATATGATAACCAAATATATATATATAATGTGTATTTTTCTTTTTTTTTTTTTTTCGTGAACTAATACTTCGTTTTCTTAATTCTCCATTGTCACTACAGTTATTACTGTTTATTTACAGATAGGAGATATATATATATATTTCCCCCCTCCTCCGCTCTCCTTTGGGATGGAGGGAAGGAGAATGAAATTAAAAACAAAAACTTTTCTGTATACGTAACATATACTCTTTATTTCGTCATTTCTTTTTGTTTTCTTTACTTTTATATATTACTCAGTAAAGGATTTCAAACGATCGCTCACCAATTTGTTTATTTATTTTATTTTTTTATTTTTCTTGTTAAATTAATTTGCATTTGCTTTCATTTTATTTATCAGAAAAAAAAAAAAAGATTCAAAATATACTGAAAAGACGACGACACTTGAGGGAGGGAATGAAGGAAGGAATGGGTTTTATTTTATTTTATTTTTTTTTTTTAAGAAAACAAAAAAAGAGTGGAAAGGAAAATAAACAAATAATATAATTATAGGGGAAGGAAATGATATAAATAAGTTAAACTGCAATAAGAAGAAATATTCTTGAGCAAAAACCAATCGCAGTAAACCTTTTTTTTTTTCTTGATTGCTCTGCGACAAGGTGCATTGACAGATAAACTTTTGCTGATTACTTTTTAACCCTTCCACTTCCATTGGATTGATTTCTTCGTTCATACTGACGTAAATAGTCAAAAAGAAAACGCTTGCATCAGAGATTATAAGCAAAAAAAAAAATAATAATAATAATAAAACCATTTCAAAAGAAGAGGAAGAGGAAGAGTAAGAGTAGGGTAGGCAGGAAGAGTAGGGTAGGGGGAAAGGGGGGGAAGGCATGTAACATCTGCCCCATATGTTTCCTCCTTTTCTTAAATATTTTTTTTTTGGTTTATTTTGTTACATTGCTCATTTCTTGCTCTACATTATATATAGGAAGAGATAAAAAAAAAAAAAAAAGAGATGCTCTTGTGGTTAGTCTCTACTTTTGTGAGGCGATGGCGGCCATATCTCGCAGAGCGGTGGCGATGTGATCAGCAAGGCGGACAGAGGATGTTGTAGGGCAGCTGCGTTTTGAAGTTACAGTAAAGTACAGAAGTCCCTCGCCGTAAAGGCAGTAGCAAACACCGTAGCCATCGTCTGCAACAGGGCCGAAGCCACCGTTTGGTGTTTCAAAAGGTGCCTCATCCTTCGCGTGAAACTCCGCTGGTAACTGCCGGGGTAACACTTGTGAGGTGCTCAACTTCCACTTGGGCCGCAGTGCCTCCTGTAGAAACTCTGAGGCTACCTCGTAGCCAGCACTCACGCAGTAGAGGGCGAAGAGGTGACGATCCACCCCACGCCCCGCCACGGCATCACGCGAGGTCTGTTGATGTCTGTCACACGCCACGCGCAGAAATTTCATTTTATCGGCCGTCTTCACGGAAGAGTCTTCCATCGCCCGCACAAAAGCACAAGACTCTGCACTGACTGTACGAATAGTCTCCGTGCGTCCCTTGCGGTACATACGAAGGGAGGCAGCCTCATAGGTTTGATCGAAATGACCCTGATCACGGAAGTAGGCTAACTGCATTGCCATCTGTACCCATGCATCAGGACTACAGTGAGACTTCTTTGCTAGTCTCTTACCATAGTCATCAAAACGACAAATATGAAGTTCGATATCTTTCACATCCTGCAAGTATTTTTCATATGTCATATGTACACACTGTTTCAATCCCTTATCAATTGTAAAACGAATACGATTAGGAGCAAAAACCTTAAGTTTACCCTCTGCTAATGCCTTTTCATCTTCTTCTAATTTCTTTACATGACCATCTTCTGTATAAAGATCTGCAAGTTCATCTGATGCAGCACAGTGTTCAACAACGTGGGCTAGAGTAAGAGCATCACCCCATGAGTGCTCTACATGAACACCACATCGACCATTTGGAATAACGATAAGGTTAAAACTTTTATCACTCCATCGATTATGACCATTACCACATAAATAAGAAATAGCTTCTTCATTCATTGAAGAAGGATTTTCATCATCAAGGGAAAGTACAAATATAGATTCTTCAATTACCCGTAAAGATTTAACATTGTAAGCATTATTAATAAAATGTTTGTCTCTAATATCCGCCCATTCAGCACGTGGGGCAGCAGTTAGTGCTGGAATAAGTGCTTCAACAGGGTCTGTCTCATCATCAGAAGTAAGAATAGCTTCAAATGCCATTTCCAATACATATGGAGATATTTGATGATTTGTTAATGGATGTAAGACTTCAACTTGATAAAATCGACCCTTGTGAATTACCACAATATGTTTTATTCCTTCATATTGCATTAATACATCCATTTCACGTCCAGGAAGGCGAGTAGTGTTAAAAGCATAACGGTATTGATCCATATCAAGTGGGACAGGTCCAGAAAATTGTGGAGGGAATGTGCGTCTGTCAAGAGTTTTTTTGACTTTTATAAGATTATAGACAAGTGCCGCCGCCCTTGATGACTGTCGTGTGGTTGGTTGATACTTAGCAAACATCAATCCAAACCAATTAGAATTAATACAAAGACTTTCACGTTGAGCTAAATATACATACTTAAGCCACCAATCAGTCATATAATTTTCTGCAATCATATATTTTATTGATAAAGCACGTTGAAATTTTGGACCCTCATTTCGTAAAAATTCTTCTGATAATTTTTGTAGTCTCTGCATAACTTCAGGTCGATCTTCATAAAGAGGAGCAATAGATATCATAAATCTCTTTACAGTTGCCTCAAGTTCTGGTAGAGGTTGTGCAGGTAGACAACCACCGTATACCTCTGTAATATTAAGGTTATGCATAAAAAAAGTTTTTAAAATAAATGACCAAGCAATTGTTGTACGACTTATTTTACCACGGCCTTCATAGATCCATCCATTATATTTAAGTACCTGTCGTAATAAAAATCGTTGTAGTGATGTAACGACTGCCACAAAGCCCAATGCAACATTTGCGCAAAGTGATGGCATGCGATAACGTGGATGAATACGTTTTGAAATAGGGTTATACTCATCAAGGCGCCAGAGTAACTGAGAGAAGCTATTAATACGAATCCATGCATCAGGTGGTGAATTTAAAACCCAAATGAATACACCGAATGCAAATGTTGTCACAACAGAAAGTGGAATTGGACACAAGGCAAACTGCACCTTATCAACACCATGCCAAAACGAACGTCTCATACCCTTTAGAATGAAATAAGGGTGTGGAATGTAGAGAACGAGGCCACTGCGGCTCACGGAAAGCTGAGCTTGTTTCTTACTTGTATCTACCTCAAATCCAACGTGATGGAGGGCTGCCGTCGGCCTCGCTGCAAAGCGTGCCTCTGCCATGTTTTTTTTTTTTTTTTTTTTTTTTTTTTGAGTTATATAATAATTTTAATTAATTCACTTACCTTATCTTTTGCTTCTTATTATTTCTGTAAATTTTATTTTTAAGTTTTTTTTTTTTTCTATCTATCTCACTTTACCTATTATATCATTTACCAAAATAATAGCGTACCCGAGGTAAGAAAAATAGAAAAAAGAAAACAACAGCAAGACCATGAAGACAAAGAAACAAAAACAAAAAAACAAAAAATGGATGTTACTGTAATTGATGTTCCATGTGGTGATGAAATTCAATGATAAAAAAAAAAACAAAAAAAACCAATAAGGAAAATAAAAAGAAAATAATAATAATAATAATAATAATAAAAACTGCCATGTGAGGCTCATCAAATAAGATTGAAGAAGCCCTCGAAATAATAGATTTGAGACCAATAATAATAATAATAAGGATAAGGAAAAGGAAAAGAAGGAAATAAAAAAAAGAGGTAAGATATTTATTTCATTTCATTCCATTTTTTTTTTTTTTTTTTTTTTTTTTGGAATGACGAGCAGAAATAGCAAAAAAAAAAAAAAAAAAACTCTTTTCTCCTCCTTTTTTCCCCCCTTCCTCTCTCCCTTTATGAAGCGAACATATTCTTATAGGCGGCTTTTTGCTTTTTTTCATATGCCTTGCGTTGCTCCTGCACATGCTGCAGCAAAACCTTGGCGTCACTGTTACTTGCGTCAATTGTGAGAATTTTTTCCAAATCACGTTTAGCGTCATCCCACTCACTGAGTGCATCATTTGCTTTAGCCCGACGGTAGAGTGCTTTTGTATTATTTGGATTCACCTCAAGTGCCTTATCACAGTAGCGCAGGCACTCCTTATACTGCCGCCGACTCAGCAACACCTGTGAAAGATTCCCCCAAACAAGCACGCGAGCCTTTCGACTCTCTTCTTTTTCAGCATCTGTTGTGAGACCACTGTCTGTTTCAACAAATTCCAGTGCACGGCGGTACTTACGCTCAGCAGTTTCAAAATCACCAGCACGAAATGCCGCATTGCCCTGTTCCTTGCGCCGCTCACCCTCGTCAATTCGTGACTGACCAGAAAACTCCCAAGTTTTGACTGTTTTTAGTTCGTTTAGCTCCACAACATACGTCAACTGCTCACCCGCGGCGATGGCAAAAGCATCCGATGGTTCCTTCACAAGATGAGCGGCGATACGGAATGAGGCCGCCTCACGTTTTCGCATCGTCTCCAAGCATTTCTCAAGGTGTGGAGGTAATGGGGTATCACCCACGACGAGTTCCCACCCAAGTCGTTCACACAATAATTTTCCTTCCGCCTGTGTGCCGCAGTAAATACGAAGATCAATTTTCACATTAGATTCATAACCAGGTTTCTCATAGTCAACACCCTCAACGGTTATACTCTTCATAATGGACTTGTCTCTATCAGTTGAGATGTCTTCTTCACGTGTCCAGTCAAATAATTCCACCTCAAATAAAAGCGTAGCGTTCGCTGGTATCTTCGGTGGACTTCCAGCAGCGCCGTAGCCGTATGCGGGGCTGCACTTTAGCACCGCCTTCTCACCAACCCTCATCGTTGCGACACCTTTATCCCAGCCTTTTATTACTTGACCTCGACCCAGCGTAAACTCAAAGTACTCATTCCTGTCACGGCTACTGTCAAATTTACTTCCATCTGATGCGAGGGTGCCAACGTAGTGCACTGTCACTTTGGCACCCTTTACTGGCCGCGTCCCACTCCCCTCCACAAGCACCGTCTTGAAGAGTCCACCATCTGTATCAGGTACTTCTGTCTCCACTCCAACAGGGTACTCCACCTCCCGCATAGGCTGACTGTGCACGCTCGAAACACTACTCTCTGCAGAGCTCATTGAATTACTTGTTAATTATACACTTGTAATAGACTTGTTATTGTTGTTGATATTAATAATAATTGATTTCGGGGTTTTTTTTTTTTTTTTTGTAGTTTGGTTCCCTTATTATTTTTTGCTCGTTTTTATTTTTTGATGTTACAGAGAATTTCGTTAAAAAAAAAAAAAAAAAAAAAAAGAAATCAGACACGTTCAGTAATGCAAAAGAAAAAAAGAAGAACAATAATAAAACAAAATTATAATTATAAAAGCAAGGAAAGAATAGGAACAAAGAAAAAAAAAAAGGAAAAAAAAAATACATATATATATATATATATATATATAGACAGATTTACACGTTGTTGTTGTTGTTGTTGTTGTTGTTGATGATGATGTGAATATGGTTACTACTACTTTGTCGCAAATCCTGGCTCTTCCTGTGGTTGTTTCGACATTCCAAGCGTCGCCCAACCTGGGGCACTCCGCGGTAACTTTTTCCTGTTACCTTTTAACCCAAGCGCCTCCTTAAACTCACCAGCTTCAAGGGCAGGTCCTTGTATCTTATAGTAAAAGCGATCCAAGGTTGTTGGTTGCTCTGAAGTTTCCTGTCGATCATGCATTTCACTTACACTCATAGTAAGTCGTTTACCCAACACGGCTGCACCACGACTTGCTTGCTCTAAATTAGTCTCTGGTGGATGAGTCCAGCGTTCGACAGATGTCGGATGACTAGCACGAAATGGTGCTGAAACATTAACATCACCACGCGCTTCGTATAGTTCCCTATTACCTTTTGGTAAATATCCAAGCATTACTTTAAGATCACGTTGTCGCTGAAGTGAGAGACCATCATCCTTTGCTGCCCAAGCTGTACCATCTTGCAGTTTTTTCAGATATGCTAACCGTTCACGTGCTGTTTTAGCGTCATTTAAATCATCAAAATAAATTTCTCTTTCATTTTCAAGAATACGTTGATCACGTACAGCATCTAATTGTTCTTGTGTTGGGTGTGTAACAGTAGTTTTAGGTGATTTTCCTGTAGATGGATAAAGATAACAATAAATTTCATTATAGTTTGCACGTACAGTACCAGCGGTATGGTAAGCTCGTAATTGAAGTGCTTGTTGTTTCAGTTCATCAAGAATACTAGAAAAAACTGGAAATCCTTCTCTAGGAGTACCAAATTTTGTTAAATTTATACGTACCGCATGTCCGTGTAAGATATGTTTAGCGATACCAATACTTTTAAAACGAATAGCATGTGGATGAGTTCCACCTCGAAAAGGTACTTCTATACACTCTCGTGTAGGTGGTGGTTGTACACCAAGTTTTTGCATTTTAAAACGAATCATATCACGCATATGTTCTCTATGATCAGCAATTGTACAGAGTGCTACCACACGTCTATCACTCTTATCTGTGTGAATAGCTCCAACACGAATAAGATCAAGACCAAGTTCGCGTGCCATTCGACGTGCCTGAGAAACAGGAATATCAATATCAGTATCAAAATCACCTGCAGGAAAATGAACTTCTGCCTCTCCATCATTTGGTAAAATACTACGAATACGTACAAAGGGTTCTTGAATCATTTCATTAATAGGATGAGCTTGAAAATATAATAATGTTTCTTTACGTACTTTGTTTACTGAATAACCAACTTCACTAGTATCCATTGCTCCTTCTGTTAACATCTCATGTAAATATCCTTCTGTTGAATAATCAATGTGTTGCTGTAATTTATGACGATTTTCCTTTTCATTCCAGAAATCGATACCACGTAAATTTAGTAAACGATTATCTGCTGGACGTTGTTTATAAGCATCATACTTTATAGAAGTAGAAATAGAATTAGAAGTAGATGTAGAATCAGTAGTAGTATTAGTAGGATCCGATTGTGTTAGATTAAGAGATGCAGTCGAGGTGGTAACTTCAGCTTCAGTTACAATACTATCATCTACTTCAACAGGAAAATGAGGATTAGACTCTGGTGGAAGTATAACTTCATTTTCACTATCTAAATTTTCTTTTCCTTCTTTTAAAGGCATTTTATCAAAAAAATTACGGCATAAATTTATTCCCTGTCCAACTCCCGTAGATTTTGTTATTAATTTTCTTGTAGTTACCTCTTTACTGTATTCACCTCTTGCCATACGTTGTCGATATTCTTCTGCAGCAATATGGTAAGAAGTTTTACCACGTCTTCCGCCTCCAAATTTTGCATAAATACTATCAAACTTCGGTAATTCTTTCCCACGTTGGTGGTACTCTCGCATCATATCTCGCTCAATGCGGTCCAAGTCACTGCCTAGTACACTAAATCCAGGCAAAACAATATCACTCATCTCTTTTTCTTCTTCTTCTTCTTTTAAAGTGAGTTCAGTCGTCATAACGATAGGTGACCTTTCCGCCACGACACGAGTTGTTGGCGCCTCCATTTCACTCTCTCTTGCTCTTCGCTGCATTGCATGCCGACTTTCCTCTAAATATGTTGAATTTGATATGTTAATATTTCCTTCATCGCTACGCCGCTGTGCGTATACCTCAGTTTCTTTTACTAATTGTCGTAATTGTGCCTTTAATCCTTCCGCGGTAAGGGGGACACTCAGTGGTAGTTTCTTTTTTTTTTTCTTTTGATGATTAGAGGAAGTGTTAACGGTGCTGATTCCACCCTTAGCACGAGTTGCACCCAAAGTGGATGGTAATTCTTCTTCAAAGTAAGAACCGCCTAGTGGAGTACGGTACATTCGCCGCTGACATACTGACCGCAACTGTAAAGTAGCAACTACCCACCGCATTGCTTCTTTTTTTGCTTATTACATATGCGTATATACAAAGGGAAAAAAAAGGGAAAAAAAGAACAAAAGAAAAAAAAAAAAAATCATATATTTATTTCCCTCCTTCAAACTTGGAAGGAAAAATAAATTATTAATTTTAGATTGAATTTATCAAATTAGTTATCATGTAAAAAAGAAAAAGAAAGAAAGAAGAGGAGAAAAAAAAAAAAAAAATATATATATATATATATGATTGTATTGATTTGTGTTCCCCCAACTTCCCCTTGTCAATATTCAAAGTCACAGGGGCAGTATTAGGCGGAATTTAGTTCTTAAAAACAAGCGCACATAAAAACAGTTTCCAAGTGATGAATAACCAGCAAAAATCAAAAATTTCATAAATTGAAGGCAACAGTGGTTTATAGTATAGTTATTACTCACCATACCTCTCTAAAATAATATTATATAAACAATGAATAAAGCACATAAAGAGGTATACAAAATAATTTATTGGCCAACTTTTCAATGAAAAAAAAAGTGATTTTGCGGTGTCGCCACTTCGGAAATCCCTGTACTAAGAAAAAAAAAAAAAGCAAAATAATTAAGTAAGTAGGTAGGTAGGTAGGTAGGAGGGGGGTGGGGAACATGAAGAGAGAGAGAGAGAGAGAAAGAAAAAATTTTTTTCTTTTTGCTAATAATAGGATAGAAAAAAAAAAAAAAAAAAATTTCGTCAAAATTTAGATATATAAAACAAAAAATTTTATTGCATCTTTCAAAGCCTGTGTTACTTTTAATTACTACTACTCTGTTCAACCTTCTCCGTAAAAAAAAAAAAAAAGAATTATAAAATGCATTATATAATAGCACAAATTTCCTAGGCATCTACTTTCTTTTTCTTTTTCATTTTCATTTTTTTTTTTTTTTTTTTCTATTTCTCACTCTTTCCTTTTTATTTTTTTTTTTTTTCCTTTCTATTTTATTTTTTTTTTTTCTAAATTTCTTGAGTCATTTTCTTTTTTTCTTTTTTTTTATCTTATTAAAAAAAAAAAAAAAGCATATATGAGGCAATAACAATGATAATAATAATAATAATATATTTCAAGACTCATTTAGGTTATACATGTGAGCGATCATCATTCTTCTCCATTTCTTTCGTCAGTCCTGCCTCCTCCGCAGTGAGACGCGAGGTCTTGAGGTGTGTGTACCAGAAAACTCCAGTAAGCGTTAAGGCGACTCCTATTACTGCCGGGAGAGTTAAGTCTCCTCCAAAGAAAATATACCCAAGAAAGAGAATAATACAAAGTTTACAGTGACCAAGAACATTATATGTAACCGGAGAAGTTTTACCAATAACGAGAAAAATAGAAATATTCACAAGAAACGCAACAACACCACTTAGTGAAATAGCAAAAACAGTATCGCGACAAGGATAAACAAGAGTTGGTCCCTCCAAAAAGTATGCAACTGGTAAAAGAATTATAGCTGAAAGAGGAGCTTGATAAAATAGTAATTGAAATGAGTCACATTCAAGTTCCCTCTGTTTCGTACCGACCCATATTTGATATTGACATGTAACTAACAAACCAGAAAGAGCAACAATAACTCCTACAAGGTTAGCTTCACTGTCTGTTACAGTTGCCAATGCCACACCAATACAAATAAGTGCTAGAGATAGTTTAATCTTTGTTGAAAAATTCTGTTTGTAAATTATAGTTTCCATAAGAACAAGCATAGGTGTAGTTAAAACTTTTATAAGCTGATAAAATCCAACAGAATTATACATTAAAGACATATTTGTTAGAACCACGAAACCACAAAAACTTAGACTTAGTGGTAATACACGAGTTATACTTAAAATCTTAACCTCAAACATACCACAAAGTAAACAGAAAATTAAACCAATAAATGTAAATACAAAATGAATCATCGTCAATGTAGTACTAGCCCTGAAATCGTGATCTTCAAATATCCATTTATTCATTAAAACAATAGTTATACTACTGACTGCATTTAGTACCAAATAAAATGGAATCAACAGACGCTGAGTTAGGACAACCATATCTACTTTTCTATTACACCAGAATAAATATACTTATAAATAAATATAGAAAATAATAATAACCTAAAAAAGAGAATATATGTAAAACCAAAATTCTCGCCTTTGTATATATATATATATATATATATATATATATATATGGGTATATAAATATATATATATATTTTTTTTTTTTTGAAGCAAGATAAACTTTAAAGAAAAAAATAAGTAAAAAATAAGAAAAATAATTTTAATTCAACATAAGAAGTTCAATGCATAATAATAATAATAAAAAGTACGCAGTCAAACAAGCATCACAAGAGTAGAGAAAACATGAAAAAAAAAAAAAAAA
Organism: Trypanosoma avium; assembly: GCA_030849755.1. Classification (NCBI taxonomy): domain Eukaryota; phylum Euglenozoa; class Kinetoplastea; order Trypanosomatida; family Trypanosomatidae; genus Trypanosoma; species Trypanosoma avium. The sequence goes on from JASANY010000775.1 coordinate 26,524, forward strand.
AATCACAGCACTTTAAAAGGCAAAGTGGGCTACAGTAATGACTCATAGAAGAAGAAAAAATGTGAAAAATTAAAAAAAAAAGGAAATAGATACAGGGTGGTGCAAATATATATATATATATATATATTCTTTTCTTTTTTTTTTTGGACAAATACATGGCAGCCTAATGGAAACAAGAAAATGTAAAAATAAGATAATAAAATAAAATGAAAAGGGGGGGAAAAAGGAGGTATTGAAATTATTCTTTTACCGTTTCCCCCTTCTCCTCTCTTTTTCCTCCCATCGACCATAATTTTGTCTATAATAATTTTGCCGCCACCATTTTTTTTTTTTTTTCTTGTTTGTTTCTTCCTTTTATGTTTTTCCCTCCCACCCCCTTTGAATCAAGTAATTATGTCTCTTTTTCTCAATCATAACTTCTTCTTTAACTAATACAATATATCCTTTTCCTCTTTCACCCTCTTCTTTTCAACTTTCCCTGTCAAAGAAACAAACAAATAAAAAGAATTCTCTCTTTTTACTTTTTTTTTTTTCCACCATTTTCATATAAATATAGATAAATAGCTAGATTAAGTAGATGTATTTATAAATGTATATCTAATATATTACGATATACTAGTTATATGTGAAGAAGTAAAACGCTATAAGTACACATTGTATCAGATATGATGCGCAGTAAAAGAGGGTTGGAGTAAAGTCCACTCAGCAACGCCTGCGCTGGTACCCCCACGAGGGCTGAGAGCGATGGTGTTGTCGCGAGATCAATTGGGAGGAATTCTGCGAGTTGAATTGAAGTAATGCCGGTGCCAGTCGCAGCCCGGGCCTCGCGAGGGGAGAGGGCGATGAGGGGCGGCACCAGTCGAGAGGCCTGGCGGCGACTGCTGATGTGCAGCGCGCGGTACATGGCGGTGGGGATTGGGCAACAACTCGCAACTCGCCGACTGAACATATTCGGAATTTCTGATAATTATATATGATAGGATATGAAAACTTTTTTTGGTAGGGTTAGTTTTGCTCGTATTATTATCTTTACCACTACTATTATTTTTATTAGTATAATTGCCTCCTCTTCTCCTTTCCTTAACTAGTTTGCTTGCTATATCTTATTCCTTTTTTTTTTTTTTTTTTTCCTTCTCCTTTTTTAAACAAAATTGAAAAAAAAAAATAAATAAATATATATATATATATAAGCACAAAAAATAAAGTTAAATTAAGAGAGTGCGAGGAAGGATGTGGAAAATACTTTAATATAAATAGGAAGGAGAATAAATATTTAAATATAAAAATAAAAGGAGGGGGTTGAGGTAAGGAAGATAGACATCTTACGTTAACAGTACTTTGTTAACTTTAAACTTCAATTTTTAAACTTTTTCTCTTACTTTTATTATTTTTTTTTTTTTTTTCCTTTCTCTCTCCTTCTCTACTTTTCGAATCCATTTATTTATTTATTATTATTATTTTTTTTTTTTTTTTTTGGATAACTCATGTACTTCTAAATTTAAAAGAAAAAAAAATTTAAAGTGCATGTCTATGTTTATCTTGTGTAGTTTACCAATAAGAAGGGAAAAAAAAAAAAAGTTATGGCAAACTATCAGATATTTTTATTTTTATTTTTCTATAATTCGTACTTTGGGGGTACCCTCCAACTTCCTTCCTCAGTTGCCTGCATAAGTTCACGATGTGGCATGTACTGTAAGCTACCATTGTCTAATTGAAGTAGAGTTTTCACAAAATTTCCAATTTCTATTTGTATTTCACGATCTGCAGCTGTCCTTGTCCATAAACTTAATTTCCACTCTTGACGACGCTCCGCTCTTCGTACTGCCACTCCACAAATTTCAGTCTCAGGACACGGAAGTTGCTCACCAATTAATGCAATACATAAACTTTCCCATGCCTCATCAACTGGTGCTAGTAGGGGTGCTGCCTGCACCTCTTCCTTCATTGTACCTCTAGTACGAAATTCAAATCCATCTACTTTTTCATTTACTTCTTCCTCTTCTTCTACTTCTTCCTTTTCATGTTGTTTATACTGATGTTTAAACTTACTATTACTATTATTATTATTATTATTATTATTATTATTATTATTATTCTGAAATCGAATTACCCAGCGACCTCCCCGTCGATTCGCCTCATGCTCCCACATTGGCGCTATATTACGTCGCAGCATATAATATGTAATACCAGGTGGCATCCTTGATGGGGGCAAGGTGCAGGTGGCGATCCCCCAGAATCCCTCCGCGTTATCAAAGAGTCCAATACTCCGCACCTGATCGAGCCACATCCCTCCCCCCCCCCTCCCCTTCCCTTTACCGGCGGTGTCGGGCAGCACACACCACACCTCCCACACCCCCCACAGCGGTGTGATGCAGTGGGTGGGGTGGACGGCGAGGGTGGGCTCATCCGGGCGGGACTTTAGTCGAGTCTGCATGTAGTAAGGAATATCCTAAATACACAAGATAGAGGAGATTGAAGAGAATAAATAATTGGAAAAATAAATGAAATGAAATGAGAAAGAAATTTTTAAAAAAGAGAAAGTTTATTGTTTATTATAGTGTTTTTTTTTTGTTTTGTTTTGTTTTGTTTTGTTTTTGTTTTTTTGTTATAATAGATAAGGAATTAAATTTTTTTTATTTTTTTTTTTTCTGGAAGGGAGGAAAGGCAAGAAATCTAAGAATTTTTTTAATTATTTTCTTTCAAAATCTTGCAATGAAATTAAACCAAGAGTGGCATATAATGCCTTCACTTAGCTTCGGTATATGACACAAATAACGAAAGAAAGAAAAAACAAATTTAATAGTAATAATAATAATTAATAATAATAATAATCCAAAGAAAGTTTAGAGAGAGAAAGGGAAAAAATAAAAAAATAAATGAACCGCTTCTCTAAAGGAAAGGAAAGGAAAGGAAAGGAAAGGAAAGGAAAAAGATTAAATTATTTGTCAACGAAGAAGAACCAAAAAATTGATAGCAATCCTTGCCGATAAAAATAAAATAAAATATTCGATATTACTATAATTAAATAAGGTCAAACAAATTTTAAGATCTACCATTCTTACTATTATTCGAAAAATATGGTGAACGTAAACACTCAAGTGCTGTAGGTCTATCACTTGCATTTGGTGCAAGCATACGTCGTAGTAGTAACTTCGCACCTAATGAAACATGTAACCATTGTCTACCATCAAGACTAACTCCACTGCGTACGGCTTCAAGGTGTACTTTTGGTGAGTTACTTGGGAAAGGTTCATATCCTGTAAGAAGAATACATAAAGTAACACCAGCGGCGAATATATCCATTTTTTTCATAAGTTCAGTAGAAGTTATTGGACGTGTCTCACGTGGAGGAGGTGGAACTTTATCAATACTATTAGAAACACATTTAGATGAATTAATAGAAGTAATATTATTAATCTTATTATCATTATTAGTAATATTAATAGAAGAATTAGACTTATTTAATTTAGAATAAGCCAATATAATTTCAGGTGCTGCAAATCCTAAAGTACCACAAGGTGTTGCAGGAATAGAAATATCATCTTGTACATCAAGATTTTTATTACTTGTTATTATAACAGATATATTAGAACTTACACTATTTTTATTTAAACTCTTATTAATATCATTACTGTTATTATTAATTTTATTAAGAGAATAAGGTATTTCTGATATTTCTTTTACAAAATTTTTTTTAGTTTCGCTAAATATTCGTGCATAGCCAAAATCAGCTAATAAAATATGTGGTACTTTATTTAATTTTACAGGATGTTCTAAAAGAATATTTTCTGGTTTAATATCTCGATGTACCACACCACAAGAATCATGCATATAGGCTAGAGTTTGCAAAAGTTGTTTTGCAATTGGAATAACCTCCGCTTCAGAAACTGATTTTTTACTAACAACCCAATCAAACAAATCTCCTCCTCCAGCTATTTGTTGTACAACATATACTTCTGTTGGGGTTTGAAAAACTGTAATTAGTTCTACTACATTAGGATGTCTGCATATTCGTAGTGAGTCAATTTCTCTCTGAAGATTATGCCATTTCTTAATTGAATAAATTTCTCTTTTTTTTATAACCTTAACAGCAACAGGGGCTCGATGATAACGAAAATGTGGTGATCCCTCTTTTAACATTGTCTTAAATACAGAACCATTAGCTCCAGTTGCTATTAATGTACCTTCAGTAAAGAAAGAATCCCATGATTCACCAAAAATATATGGAAGTGGAATTCCTAATTGTGACGCATGACACAATAAAAACATTTGACGCATTTCTATATCGTCACAAAAAGAAAGAATAAGTTCCCATAATTTTCTTGAAAGTTCCAAAATAGAAGGTCGGTTATTACAAGTATTACATACACGAAATTTAGTTCCTTCACCTTGACCTACTTTATATCTTCTTAGACTAGTACAATTTTCACAACAAATGCAACCGCAACGACGACAATAGTGTTTTCTCTTTCCAATACCGAAAAATCCTTCACATATAGGGCATCTATGTACTGCAACATCAAGGATTCTTCGGCTAAGTACTGTTGTATGCTTCGGAACAGCAAGTTGAAACTCTGCATCAGCAATACGAGCATTTGTTGCTCCCATTTTTGTGTGTGTGTGTGTTTTTTTACCAGAAAACCTTTATTAAGTAAAAGTTTAAATCTCTCCCTATTTGTTTATATATTAAAATTATTTTATTAATCACCAATCACCAAAAAGAAGTAGGGAAGGAGAGGGGAGTGAAAAAAATAAGAATAATATTAACAATAATAATAATAAGACACAAATAGGAAAAAAAAAAATGATGGTTATAATAAAACACAGAGAGAATACTAGAGAGCAAAAAAAAAAACCCCATTAAAAAAAAAAGGCGTCAAAAAAAAAAAAAAAAATTATATAAAAGTTTATCACCGATAAAACAAAAACTTTTATATATGTTTTGAATTGAAATAATACTGGAATGTTATTGTTTGAAACCTTTTTTTTTTTTTTTTTTTGGTGGGGATGGGCATTTTTTTTGTTTTTGTTTTTCCAATGTGATCACAGGAGTTACTTTTCTTCTGTATTATCTGATGTTTTACGTACCTTTCTTCGCTCTTTTGACAAACATTTCATCAGATCCGTCTTATACGGAAAATAACAACTAACATGTTTCATATGAAGTTCATATCCTTCAACATGGTCTGCAGTCATGCAATTATAAAACATAATATTGTGTTCATAACATGGGTGATCGGATTTCATTTCTGGATCAAATGGATGAAAAGGGTGTCGACCTAGAATTTCATTAATATGTTTATCACCAATCTCTGGTGGTGGCATTTTTTGAAGGTACGCCGTATCACCGTACATCCAGTTAATAGCCCTACGAAAGTAAGTGTCCTCTGACATTAGTAAACCTCAAGAAGTCAAGTCAATGAAATGATAGGACTTTGCTTTAGGCTTCACCTATAAATAATACTGAGCAAATGGGTTAAAAAAGAAAAAACATATATATATATATATAGATTAAGAGTACATTATTAGTAATATTACTCAAATTTTCGGATTCCCCACCTCCACTACACTTTTTTTTCTCATTGTGGAACTCAAGAAAATTTAACATTGTTAGAATTTAAAGGATAAAAATATTGAAAGAAAAAAAAAAAATCTCAAAGAATAAAATCCGTTCTTTTTTTTTTTTTTTTTTTTTTTAAGATAGACCCAACAACAAAAAAAAAAAAAAAAAAAAAAATGTACAAAAACAATTAACATCAAATCAGCAATCCAAAAGAAAAAAAAAAAAAATGAAGAGACTAAAAAAAAAAATGTTATACATATTGTTTATAACACATCTCGGAAATACTCTCTAGGCTCATTAGAAGAAATTCCAGCATTATTTCCTGTAAAAAGTTGAATACTACCCTGATCACCAGTAGAAATTACATTATCTACTGCAACTAATCCTACTAAACGCAATAATTGACCAAGATATCGTAAAATAATGAGTACTTGATGCTCAGCTAAAGAAGCTTGTTGACGTGAATAATTAAGAATAAAAAAAATTGTTATGCACAAAGCACATGCCAAAGCTTCAAAAACATTTAAAGAAGATTCCCAAAAGTCACCACGCATTACAACTAGTCTAAGAGCAATCTCACCTGCGAAAAAAAAGGTTAGAATACCCTCTGCTACATGATACCAAATTGTTAATACAGAATCACTGTTAAAAATACTAATTAATAAAAGTAAAATAGAAGCAACAGCTATAAATTTATTTAATCTCGGTCCAAAAATAATAAAGTAAAGATTTTTTAATCTTTCACGAAAAGGTATCATTTGTGCGGTCTTAAAAATTGGAAAACTCCAGATGCCTTCCCTCATCATTCTATATTTAACTAAGTTTAAAAAGAAAAAAAAAAATGTACAGTAAATTCTCTAATATATATATATTCCAACTTGGGTTTATAAATAGAAAACACAAAATAAAGAGGGGGAAAAAAACAATAAAATAATAAAGGGTACAAAAGTGAATTATATCTAGTGATTGAAATGTTTTATTTATGTTAACCATACAAAACACAGAGAGAAAAAAAGGGGATATTTTATTTTGTTTTCCTGTGATAAATTAGACGCTGTTGTCTTTATTATTATTATTAATTTTATTTTTGTTAGTTGGGACAAAAGAAGACATAATAATAATAATAAAGAATATCAAAAAGAAGAAGGGGGGGAAAAAAACATCATGATTAACTATTATAAACTCTGCCTTTGTGCATTCTGTAAAACTTCAATACCTCTTTCTGCAAGACCAAATGGAATAAAAAGATGGTCATGATAGTAACCAGCGAAAACATTACAACTAATTCCTGTATCAGCAAGTATTTTACTAAAAACTGCAGTAAATCCAACTGCATTTAAACTAGAATTTACCATCATTGTAATCCTTTGCATCTCTTGCGATGGAATAAGCAACTGTGATAACTCTTCTACATAATTCTTACATCTTAAACAAGACAAAACTGAAGTTGGCATCACAAAAGTCAAACCTTCTTCTTCATGAAAAGTTGCGATTGCATAAGGATAAAAGTCTTCATAAAGTATTTTGTTTAAATTTTCCCCTTTCTCTTTCTTATTGTCTAATAATTTTTCTGGAACTGTAATAAACTCATACGTGTCCTTAGTATCTAAGACGGGGTTCATATTCTTTACGATAGTATCAAGATCTGTAATTCCTGTCATTTTCTCACAAATACTCTTTTTTTTTTCCACTTTTTCTCTCTCCACTCTTCCTGTTTTAAACCTTTAAAAACCCTTCTTCTCAATCAAATACACGAATAGAGATGGATAAATAAAATAGGAAGAAAAAGAATAAAATAAAATAATAATAATAATAATAAATAAAAAATAATTACCTATATACTAAATTCATTATTTTTATTGGTTTCTTTTTCTTCTTATTCTTATTTGATCATTCAGAGAAGGGCATGGGGTGGGAAAACATGATTTACGTAAACCCCTCGTTTTGTTAGGGATTTTTTTTAGATTAAAAAATTTCATAGACATATTATACTTCCCATCATATCCACCTTTCGACTTAATCAAACTACCTTGTCCTTAATTTATTTCAATTTGATAACTAGTTAGCAATAAGAAAGATTTTTTTATTATTATTTATTCAAAAATACTTACTGTACTCCATATATCAAACATTAATTGACCTTTTTTCTCTAATGATAAAATGCGTTGTTCACGTATACTATCATCATCATCATCATTAGAAGCTAATATATTATTCATTAATCGTTCTCGTATAGATTTCATAACTGCTACAGGTCCACAAGCAAACATTTGACCATTATTTTCAAGAAGTGTAGAACGAATCTCTTCTGCATTAGAGTCAAAAATATCTGTAACGTATTTTGGGTAAATTCCTTCATTTGAACGTGAAATTGCTACATCATAACGAGAAATTATATTTAATTTTAATGCTTCTTCTAATTGTTTATGAAATATAAGCTCTTTTAAATTCCTTGCTCCATATACTACCCAACAATTGGGTTTTTTTAACCATGATTCTGAAATATTTTTGTGATAAGAAGAAATTTCATTTATAAAACTCATCAAAGGTGAAATCCCGGTACCAGCTCCAACAAGTATTAGAGATGAAGAAGTTGTCACTTCCTTATTTATTCCAGTAAATGGTATAATAGCTTTTTTTAAACCTTTTGCAAAAGAAGAAGTACCAAATAATTTTGTTCCAGCATAAATTGGAAGAGAATATGGTCGCATACGAAAATTACAAAGTGGATAAGATATATGTCCTGTAAAAAAATATCTTAATTTTTCATTAGAACTAAATCTATTTAAAGCTACATTATGTAAAAGTTCAGCAAGTACATATGCAGGATCATCTTTTTTAAAATTTAGGTCATTATTCTTAATATTTACAACATCAACCCTACGTAGACATAATTGTACAGAATTTAATTCTTCTCCTTTAGAAGATTTTTTTGAAGTATGATGAACTACGCTAAACTTTCTTGGACGTAAAGGTGCACTTACCTCTAGTAAACGTTCAATAGGAAGTTTAACAAAAGGAAAAATATTAAGTATATCTATCAATTTTGGATAGCATAAAGGTTTACCGTTATTTATAATTTTTTTATAAATAAAAGGTGCTATTTCTTTAGAGGCACAAGTTTCTAAAAGTTCAAAAGTACTTTTATTATTTTCAGATATTGAATTATTCAAAGATTTTTTGCTCATTTTTGCAAAACGCAATAATGTTTGAAAAAATGTAGGATGAAATAAATAACTACAACTACTTATATCAATAAAATAAGAAAAAAGTGTGCGAATTTGCATTTTAGAATTAGAAGGTAACCATGGAGGAAAATTATTAGGTGAAACAAAAGGAGATCTATGAATCTCACACCACTGATTAGGGTCAACCTCTAATCGATTACATAATATTTCTACTTCTCCTAAATACCCAGAATTACTTAAGTCATTATCATTAGGTACAAAAATTTCTAAAACATCACCAGGCAAAGGTAATACAGGAGCTTCTATTTTGTTAGATTCATTTTGATTATCTAAAATTATATTAAATACTTGTATAGCTTGTTCATCTTTTAAATTATTATCAGTATTAGCATTATCACTATTAGTTGAAGAGGAAATACTATTTGATATCATATGAACATCAGAAATTAAAGAAAAACGACCTAAAATTTTTGATACTGCTAAAGATGGTGATATATAAAATTCATCATTTATAGGAGGATCAACAAACTTAACTATAATAGAACCAATGTAATCATGAAAATTAATATTTTCAATTCCTGAAAAAAACTGAGATTCATTAGGTAGATTATTATCAGATCCTATATCTTGCTCATCTAAATCACGTATACTTTCTTCATACTTTTCAAGATCATCAAAGTAAACATCCCATACACATCTTGTACATCCGCTACCACAGCATTCACTGGGAGCTGGCTCACGGGGGCGTTTTAATCGACCTCTACTCATTACTCCAATACTATAGAAAATTTAAAAAAAAAAAAAAAAACTATCGCAGAGTATAGAAAAAAGTAGTTTATAAACAATCTTCTTTGGTTTTGTTATTAATATTCCCTTACCCCTTTTTTATTGGGCAAATAATGAAAAAAAAAAAATTCCAAGCAGTTTTTCTTTATTATTATTAATGGTATTTTATTATTTTAGTTTGCATTTCTCTTATTATCATTGTTTTTTTTTTTTTTTCAATTTTTTTTCAAATATTTTAATAATTACACTAAAAAAATCTTATACTTAAGGATCTGGTGAATTTGCCAATATAATACGCCACATTTCTTCTCGAAGAGATTCTAATGTAAGTTCTTCATTATGTCTCCATACATAAGGTTCTTTCGCCATAGCTTCATCTTTAGAATCTCTATATTTCGCAAAGTACGGATGCTCCATAACATCTTTTGCTGTAAGTCTTTTTGCAGGATGAAATACTAGTAATTTTGAAAGTAAATCTGCTGCCTCAGGTGTTGCCATTGGAAATAACTCAGTAAACGGACGAGACTTTTGAGGAGGTTGAGCAAGAAGAAAATCTCTAGCTTCATCACTAAGAAATTCCATATCCTCTACAGATGGAGTTCCTAATAAATGAACAATCATAATTAACTGACGAATGTAATCAGAACCTGGTAATAAAGTTTTACCAACCATTAATTCAGCGAAAATAAGACCTAAACTCCAAACATCTACTGCATTAGTATATTGATGTGATCCCATACCTAAAACTTCAGGAGGGCGATACCATCTTGTTACAACATATTCTGTTAAAGCAGTTGATGCTGTCCACTGATCATCACGAGCGAGGCCAAAATCACAAATTACTAAAGCACAATCAGCGTTTACTAATAGATTACTTGGTTTTAAGTCACGATGCATAACTTTAGCTGTATGTAAGTAACATAATCCTCTGAATGCTTGAACCATAAAATATTGATAATGTTCATTCGTTAAAATTTGTCTACTTCGAATTATACGATGTAAATCTGTATCATAAAGATCCATTACCATATAAATATCATCAAATTCATCTTTTCTATTTGGTCGAATAAATTGCCTAAGACGTATTAAATTAGTGTGATGAAGTGTAGTTAAAATATCCATCTCCCTTAATACTCGCTTACCTTCCCTAATATCAGCAAATACTCTAGGAACTTTTTTAATAGCTACACGTTCACCACTATTTTCATCTATTGCTGAACATACAGATCCATACGCACCTGTACCAACAAGTTTAATTAGTTTATGAGATTTGGTTACTTCAAATTTTTGACCTTGAACTAGATATAATCTTCTACCCTCTTCTAAAGTAGCTACCTGTTGGGGTATACTCATTCTTTACTAATATAAAGGGAAATATCTCCCTACTAATACCCACTTCTCATGCAAGAAGGGCTTTAAAATTATAACAAGAGTAAACAAACAAAAAAAAAAAAAAAGAGAGCATAAAAAAAGCCAAAACTTAATACAATATATATTTGTTTTAATATATAAAAATACTCTCAACAAATTGTATTCAAAGAAAAAAAAAATCCTCAATAATTAAAAATGATTTTTTTTTTTTTTTTTCCAACTCAATATGAGATTATATAATTATATTTAAAAAAAGAGAACTGTACAGAATTAATAATAATAATAATGATCATTTATGCTTAAAAGAAGAATAATGTTATGCCAAAGGGCAAGTTATAATTACTTTTCTAGATGATTTTAAAAACTTTGCTGAAACATCATCTACAAGTATAGATTTGGGTAATTTTACAAAAGTTTCACCAACTTCTATACTATTTTGAGATGCCGTTAAATCAACATCTTTCATTGATTTAATATGTAATGGAGGAATCAAAGAAACTACCATCTCTTTTTCATTACAGTTTAATGACTCTATTGTCCATTCTTGTAAAATCTTATTTTCTATATTTGTAGATAATATTTTTTCCTTATCATTTTTTAACATTGTAGTTTTTATTTCTTTCTTAGTTTCAGTTATATTTTCAAAGTTCCGAGTATCAATTACTTGACATTTTTTTCTAAGACTTTCTGGAAAATGAAGAAGTGGATCAGGTGGTGGTTGATTACATTCACTAGTTCCTTCATTACTGTATAATCTAGTATTAGTTAGAAAACCTTTTCGAATTCCACTATTAGTAGGAATTTCAGTTATAAGTGGAGATTTTTTCTTTTCAACTTCTCTTTGAGATTTATCTAATTGAAGTTCAATAGGTAATAAATTATCCTCTAAAATTTCTTTTTTAATAGATTCATTATTAATTCCTTTATTAAATGACTTTACAAATTCAGAAAATAATTGATCAATATTCTCTTTATTATTTTCAAAATAATTTTTTCCAGGTATTAATTTACAAGTACGTAGATTAAGTCTCATACCACATTCTTGTAAAATCCATTCAATTGAAAGATTTGTAAGCCTTTTAATAAAGTGTTCAAATAGATGATGACTATTTACACAACGACGGGTTATGGTAGGATGAACAACTACATCTACTGTAAAATCACAATTCTTTCCTTCATACTTTTTTGGAGATCCTACAGAAATAGGTATAACCAAATTATCTACTCCATATTCATCTAAGTAATTTTCTGAAACTTCTTCCATACTTTTTGCTAAAGCCATCCCAACAGAATCATGACCACAGACATTTACTACTACCATGGTTTTTTCATCAGCTGCCATAGCTTCAAAACAAAAACCTGGTTCCATTCCTGGTACTAAAGGCATCGAAAAAAAAAAATAATAATAATAATAATAATATTTTAATTCCTAAAAAAGATCAAAATGGCAACAACAACAAAAAAAAAATATATATATAGAGAGAAAAAAGAAAAAAAAAATTTCCCAAAAGAATTACAATAAGAAATAGGAGCCGTGATATTTTCCCGAATCAAGTTAATCTATATTGACAACTCAATAGGAAAATATAAATAAATAAACTCTTTTCATTTTTTCCTTAGAAGATAATAATAAATAATAACTTAGATTTCAATATAAAATCAAAATCTTGACAAAACACAAAATTATAATTCTAGTATACTTTTCTTCTTAAACCTCTGAAAAAAAAAAAAAAACATCCCTACTTTTAAAAATCAATTAATATGATTTTTAGAGCATCTTACTTCTAAAACATTATTATCACTTACTATTATTTGTTCTCTGTTTCCCCCCTCTCACGAAAAAAAAAATATATATATGAATATGCGTCCGGCCGTGGCCTGGTCCCTAGCTTACTTAAGAAAGAGAAAAAAGGGACAGAAGAGTTAAATACCTACCCACAGAAAGTATCAGTTAAATAAAGTTATCAAAGAAAGAACAATAACAATCACTTGATAACGAAAACAATAAGTAGAAAACAAACCATTAATCTATGTAGTCTATAAATGTCAGACGATAGGAACTTACGAAGTGGCAGTCTTAAGGGTCCGGCAACCGCCAGACCCCTCCGCGTGGAGGGACACTGGGGGTGGGTGGGACGGCAAAAAACCGAAAATTCGAAAAAACCCCTTCCGACGCGGGATTGTATAAAAAACTTATACAGAAAAAGATAAAAACAAATAAGGGTAAGATAAATAAATTATTCAGATAGAGAACACAGGTTTATTAGCCAGCTCTGGCCGCACATTCTTTTCACAAGCTTCTAATAAGAGCATCCTCTCTAGAATACAGAAAAAACAAATAATAAAAATCCACAAACTTGAAATGCCAAAGAATGCAACAACACTGAGAACCTCTGCGACATCACGCCCATACTATTCTTAGGAAAAAAAAAACATCCAGACCAGTACCCACGAGACACCTAGCGAACCACAAGAAAAAATAAACCACGCCGCGACGTCGCAAGGAACGAATTCCAGCCCCTAAGAAGCCGTAAATTATAATTATTTTTTAAATCTTTCAGGCGACCCCCGATTCACGAAAATTCCAACCGGCGGCAACTGACAACGGTGGGGTAAACAGTTCCGCGACACCCATCCTACGCCAGAGAACGCCAAACAAACGATCCCGTTGAAATCATTTTTTTCTTTTTTTGCAAGGATTGAGAATGAAATCGCCAATGTTTGGAGGGCAGTTTTTTGCTTTAGAAAGAAAGCCCCTCTCGTTCCTAAAAAAAAAAAAAAGCAGGACGGCCCTTTTGCCACGCAGCGCCCGACAACGCGGATCCCCGCACACCCCCACGGAAGTCGCCCCCCCGACGGGCACCAAGACACCCGGATAGGGTTTCACAACGCGCGTCCGTTATGAGAAGTTGAAGGATCCAATTTCCTGAATTACCGACAAAACTGCAAGGCGGTTTCGCCGCGACCACTTCAGCGGAACCGAGTATCATTGCGAGACTGGTTGTGACCTTTTTTTTTTCTTTTAGAGATACCCCCGCCCCCGCGGGCTTTAAACGGTCACCCCCGGCAAATGCCCCCCGCGGCCCGTTGTGTGTTTTTTTTTTTTTTTTTTTAGCCAAGCCATTCGAACATTATCAATTCAGAGATTAATTCTTTATTTTTAAAGGGTTGGTATATTTTTTTTTATCAACCACTTTCGTATCTACTTCCAAAACGCCCTTGGTTGCATTTACAATTTCCGAGTTGCATTTCGCCATCTGCCGGTAAATGGGTAAGTTCTGCCAACCAACCACTTTATTTACGACAAAAAAAAAAA
>JASANY010000776.1:0-40944 GCA_030849755.1 Trypanosoma avium
TTAAAAACCTTTTTTTTATAAATTTTTTTCCCCTTTTTTTTTTTTTTTTTTTTTTTTTTTTTTGTATACTTCTCTCACTCCAACACCAATAAAAAAAAAAAAATAATAAAATAAATTTAAATTAAAAAAAAAAAAAACCTTCTCATTCTTTTCTTTTTTTTTTTTTCTTTCACTTTTTTTTTTGTTCTGCATTTAAATATGAATGCAGAAAATAAATTATTTATATACTTTCTATTTTTTCCCTACCTCTTTCTTCTTCTTTTAGTTTCATTTTATTCTATTCAGAGGCACCACACATACATACACATTTCTTACACACAATATATTATTTATTTCTTTATATTTTTATAATAATAATTAACAATAATAATAATAATTTCCAACACACTTTATCGGCGTTGCAGTGTTGGGCGGCGAAGGCTAACATTCCCAATTCCAGTATTATGACTACTAATATTAATACCCATACCATTATTCATATTATTGCTATTACTCATCATACTATTTATCATATTAGTATTACTCCCATTCATATTCATATTATTATTATTATTATTATTCCCATGACGAACCTGCATGAGTTGTGATGATGAGTTACCTGCATTATTAATAATATTATTATTATTTAAACTAGTAGAAGAAGATAAAGAAATAGGTGCTGGTGCTCCTACTCCTGTTGTATTTGTGGTGGCGGTGGAGGATGTAGAGGACATTGTTAATATACTTCCAATATAATGATGAGCACACTCATCGCGTTGATCAAAATATTTATGTGCTCGATGTCTTGTTTCATCTGAAATAATTCCTCCTTCTAATTTTGCCATCACTCGAGCTCCTGCTGAGAGAGGCCGGGCCGCATCATGTGATCCACCAATGTTATTATTATTACTATTACTATTATTATTATTATTACTTTTAGTCATATTATTAATATTACTTCCCTTTAAAACATAATAGAGCTCCGCCACCAGTAATACCTCACGTGTTTTACGATCAGGCCCATCAATAACTAAATTTAAAAGATCCATATTATCTTCTAAAAAGGCTGTAGTATTTCTACACAACTCCGCATGTAATATTGCACTTATAACTTCTGAAACAATTAATGGAGAACGCAGGCGTAGATTAGAGCGAACGGAATCAAAGAGATGTGTTTTTGCTGGGTTTCCAGTTAAAAGTCCACAAAATACATTAATTTCCAAACTTAATAATCGAACTTCATTAGAGTCAAGCATATTTAACTCATAATCCCGCTCTCTGTGTTTATTGCATCGATGTACAACTTGTAAAGGACGAAAACGAACAAAGTTTGTTGCCTCATCACTTGCCTGACGTGTAGAATTAAGAAGTTGTATTTTCTTTGCTACATCACGTAAATATACACGAACTGTATTAGTATCTCCCAAGTGAATAAGATGTTGAAGAGCATCATTTAATAAATCCTCATCTAGAACTTCTCGGGTATCATCACTCCATATCATTTCTGTCCAATATCGAAATATATTAAGATCTTCATGTAATTTTTGTCGAACAGCATTAGCGAAGGCATTCATTGTTAATTTACGTAACTCTTGTTTCATTGATCCTTTGTGATGACGATTAACAGAGGAAAGAAAAGCTCCAAAAAGGGCACGATCATTTGCAGATTTTACAACTGTTAAACACCTTTCAGTCCAGACTTCTATAACAGATATAATACTTGTAAAATTATTCATAATTTCTTCTACTACATCTTCTACATGACGTTTATTTGAGGCGACACTGTGCATATAATGTGCTACACTCTCTGTTGTGGCTAACATTTTTTCTATTACTGGAGTATTATTATTATTATTATTTGTTACTGCTAACACTACTACGTTTGGAGCATTATTACTTGTAGAAATATTCGTATTAGGAACAATAATATTACTAGTAGAATTTAATGAAGTACTCGGTGTAATACTTCCATGACGTGAGGCGGCACTACGTGGAGCTGGTATTGGTTTACCTCCAACATAAACTTGATGTTTCATTTTAGGTGACATTTCATTTCCTACAGTTATTGGAGTATTAGAATTAATAGAAATAGTATGACGCCCAATAGTAGAAGTAAGTGAACTCTCTTCACTACCAGGACTAGGTGGGGGTGCAGAAGCACTAACAGTAGATAATCGCTTTGCTTCTAAATTACGTTGTTGTGATTGTTGTTGTGTTTTTAATTGTTTTTCCTGTTCTTCAGCATATTGTTGTTGTTGTTGTTGTTGAAAAGCTGTATAGCCGGGATTTCGTTCTTCCACAATTTTTTGTAATCTTTCATTCACCGAAAGAAGAAGAAATTTAATACGTGGAACTGGATGATGTAGGGACCAATAATGCATAACATTTGTAAAATTAATAAGCATTACAGTTCCTGTTGCAGTTCGAAAGAATGTTTTATCAATTATATTTAAAAGTGTCATGACTTCATCCATTTGAGCCTCGGTTGGAGTATAGGGTGGTGGTACACAAAGCCCAGCGTGACCTCCAAGCCCTGTACATAATATAAGTAAAATATCTTCAATAACTTTCTCTGTAACAATATGACGTAAAAATAATTCTCCAACAAATCTTACAATACCACACGCACGATTTCGACGTTCTTTAAGAGTTTCTTCAGAACTTTGCGTGCCTCGATCTTCCCCACCTTGTTCAGCTTGTTCTATATTCATTCCTTCTAAATATGTAAACTCCGATTGACAACGATTTAATAATTGTTGACGTAATCGGTGCTCCAGTGTTTGCTCTCGTTCTCCTACAATACGTTGTCCTTCAGGCACTGTACATAATGCTGAAACTAAATTTGCATACAAATCTGAAAAGTGTTGCTCTCGTACAGCTTTCATAAAGAAAACATCCACAATTTTAGCCAACATCGAATCATTTGCTTCAGGAATTGGGAGTCGCAGTAACTCATTCTTTACCTCCCGATACTTCTCCGTATCATTTGTAACTCGATTAAGAATTGAAATAACAAGTTGGTGTAATTCCTTGCGTTCAACTTCACCAAATAATCCTCGTTTTCGCCCAAGTGTAGTTGAAACTGCAATTGGGGCATCACGTCTGTTTTCCCATAATTCTGTTAAAGCTTCAAGTGGGCGTGCGATGTGATGCGTGGCGGCGCTGCCTTTTTGTTTTAAACCTCCTAAAGAAGAATTATGTGATGTGGAGGAAAAGATATTAGTAGCATTTGTATTAGATGAATGAGCAGAAGAGGATATAGTTGCATTAGTTGTAGAATTAGAAACGGAGGTGGTAAATTCTTCACGAAGTTTTAATAAAAATTTTGCAATTTTTTCTGGACAATGATCTTTCACGTGTTGTAATCGCTGCATCGCCAATGGCGTTACATCCGGGCTGAATGGAATGCAAATAGAATTAGAAGTTGTAGTTGTATTAATAGCAATTGGAGTTGAATTATTATTATTATTATTATTATTATTATTATTATTATTATTATTATTAGTAGTAGTAGTAGTAGTTGTTGTTGTTTGAACTTCAGTCGCAGGAGTTACATTGTGTGTATCACTCTGCGTTGTAGATGTAATTAAATCTTCTACTTTTGATGCACTACATCCATTCGTCACATTTGCACTTGAAGAAAACACCTCCTTAGATTCCAATCTTAATGCATCTGACGATGGTAACTCCTTATTTTTATTATTTTCTTCTTTTTGTTGATTATCTTTTTGTAATTTTATTTCTTCTTCTTTTTTTATTAAAACTTCCTTCTTTTCTTGGTGCGGTGGTTGTGGCATATGAGTTTGCCCCTGTTGTAATTCCAATATATCTACCGTTTGAGTACCTATACTAATTTTATCCAAAGAAAGTCTTCGCTTCGACATCACGCGTACATTATTTGTATTTGTAGATAATGTTGATACTTTTTTATATAATTCAAATCGCTCCCGGGCGGCGCAGAGGGCATCTACAATAGAGCGAGGTAAACTACGCCTATAGGCAGCTCGTGTGAGACTTCCTGGAACTGAATTTGTACGTCTCGGCTTTTTTACTTTAGCCGCCTCTAGTGGCTCCATTGTGATGATGAAATTGCCTTATTTTCTTTCTTTTGTTTTTTTTTTTTCTATGTGAGTGGCTTTCTTTCTTTTATTTTTTATTTTCCTTTGGTCTGTGTGTACGTATGTATTTATGAATGTATTTGTGGACTCCTTAATCTTATTTGGTTATTTCCTTAATACCCCCTTTTATTATTATTATTATTATTATTATTTAGTGTTAATATGCGTATATATACACAAAAAAAATAGAGCAAAAAAAGAGTTAGGGAGAGAAAATAGGTAAAAATAATTACTATTAAATAATAGTAACTAAATAATAATAGAAATTTCTATAAGGAGAGATATTAAAACTTAAAAAAAATAAAATAAATAAATAAATAAATAAATGGAGTTTAAAGAATATAAAATCATAGGAAAATTATGATAATTAAATTAATAAAAAGAATTGGGGGTTTTCTTTTTTTTTTTTTTTCTTATTTTCTTCTTTTTACATATTCTTCATCTGACACATATAAATAATAGTAATATATTACTCTTTTACACTTTCCATTTCTTTTTTTTTTTCTTTTTCTATCTATTATACATTGCAAATATGCATATAAACATATATTTGTATTAAAAACAACGCCGTAACACGGCGGAAGGACCAAATTCTTCATAATCCGCTTTAGTTACCCAAAAATCTTGAAATGTTGGAAGTGACGCTAAAATAGATCCACCAACAAAAGCCGCATTACGTCTTTCTGTTCGAGCAATTATACGTGGCTGGTGATCTGTTAATCTATGAATTTCACTTCCTATACGTTCTGGAATTCCACGAATTAGTGAACAACCACCTGAAAAGTGAATAGAATCATAGAATGTAGGTGAAAGATCAAGATCACACTTATTTATAGAATTTATAATAAGTTGATGAAGTCCCTGTGGTTTTGCTGTTGTACGTAATTGCTCCACATTCTCTATATTCCACTGATCATTATTAAATACTTCAGATGGAACAAGTGATGGATCTAATAACATCTCCGCAGGTACAAATCTATTAGAATCCATATTTATAATAGTTCCATCTGGTAACTGATGCTGAACACTCTGCATCCTACTCCAACTATTACTACTATTATTATTATTATTATTATAATTCGCCGTCGTATTATTAACACTAATACTATTCATACTATCATTACTATAACTATTATTATTATTATTATTATTATTATTATTATTATTATCATCTCCAACATTCATTTCAATTCCACGAGCCGCACAAAACGCCATATGACTTGGACAAGCTTCACAATATTTTTCTTTTAAATGTTGCCAAACATCTAATCGATGTTTTGGATGCACCACAGCTGGTAATTCCGGCCCAGTTGACATCATATAACGTGTAAAATAATCTCCAGCGTAATTAATTGCATGCACGGCGTGAAATAAAGGACAACCTTGAAATATTGGTACAACATGAGAAGCATCATGCCCCATTTCAACAGAAACTCCAGTACAAATTCCAGCCGCATATAAAGAAAGAACAGGACTTGGAGCGAAATGTAAAGCAGAAACTCCATGTTTTTCTACTAATAATTCTGCTAATCGTAGTCTTTGCCCACGTGGGACTAATAATTTTTCTGTTAATAATAGTGGAGTATACATTTCTTTATTTCCAAGTTGTAATAAGTCATCGAGGTGTTGTAATAATTGCTCCATCGCCTCCCAATCCACTTCACCTCCCTCAATAACACGTGATATTTCATTTGTCGCACGATTATCAAAAGCTTTACCAAGACAAAGAGGGGATTCTTTTTCTCTATTATCAATATTATTATTATTATTATAATTATTATTATTATTAGATGCTGAAATGTTAGCTCCTTCTCCTTTAATTACACATGTGGGTTCATCAATTCGAGGTTTATCATCCCCAGCAAATCCAATACGTGTGGTGCAGCTACCAATATCAATAACTGCGGCCTGCCTATAAACTGAGGCAACTTCATCAGGAAGTGGAATATTCGCAAGTATCTTTACTGTACTTTCTGCAACCCTCATTTCTGATATTCGTTTTTTTTTATTATTTTTTTATTTTTTTTATTTTTTTAAAATTAGTTGTTGTAGATTCTATAAAATAGTATATAAATAGATAAAGAACTTAGAGAAAGATAGCAAATAGATACTTATACCTTTCTTAGTTTCAACTTATCTCTTTACAAAAAAAAAGTGGGAAAATTGAACATATATATATATTTATATATAATATTTGTAGATAGGGTAGAAAAAGTAGCCTTGTCATATCACTTAATACAGTACTAAAAAAGTCTTGTAACATGTAAAATAAATAAATAAATAAATAAAATTTAGAATTTGAGATATAAAAAAATAAAAGCAAAAAATTCTTTACAGAAACGAAATTAAATTAATGAGAGAGACTTTTTGAAGGAGGAGGAGGGGGGGGGGAAATAAAAAAGGAAGAGGGTTAAAAAAAAAAAAAAAAAAAAAGATATCTACCATATCTCTTTCCTTCATTTATTCATTCCCTCTTCTTTATTTTATATATCTCTTTAAATGAGTAATATATGCTGTACATTTATACATCTAAATTATATATATATATATATAATTTTTTTTTTTCTCTCCTAGCCTACCTTTTTCTTCATTATCATCTATGACGAAGTGTATTTGCAATTATAAATTCCTCTCGTGCAATTGGACCAAAATCACGTTTTGTTGTACTTAAATAATCCTTTTCTAATGGTGGTAATGGAGCAATATATGGGTGTACACGTTTCATATGTGTGTAATTATATTCACGTGTGGAAGTTGCTAAAGACTTATTGAGAGCATCTTGAACAAATCGAGGTCCATTAATTTCAAGTGGATCTCCTGCAGGGCCCCATTCTCTTTTTGTTTCATGCATTGTTGGGTGTGTTGGGGCATCTGCATTCCATTCTCGTAATAAATATAATTCAAATTTTTCATCTACTGCTATTTCAGCACTCACTGCGGCATAGTAGGCAATAAATTCTTCTAAAGTGACTTGATTGTTTATTATTTTCGTATTTGGATTTGTGGAGTTGGGATTATATTGTGAATTTTCTTTTATTTCATTTTTATTTTCTTCTTGTGTATCATCAGGGTAATAAGAAGCAGAGGAAGTCGTCATATTATTATTATTATTATTACTATTATTCATATTATTAATATAAGTTGTAGTATTAAATGTTGAA
Organism: Trypanosoma avium; assembly: GCA_030849755.1. Classification (NCBI taxonomy): domain Eukaryota; phylum Euglenozoa; class Kinetoplastea; order Trypanosomatida; family Trypanosomatidae; genus Trypanosoma; species Trypanosoma avium. Next base: position 7,259 of record JASANY010000776.1, read on the forward strand.
CTAAAATCTGCTCGTGTACCACTTTGAGTATAACGTTCTATTAAAGTTTCAAGTGGTACACTTTTATTATATTTATTATTATTATTATTATTATTATTATTATTATTACTTACTCCCGAAAAAGTTTCCCAAGCTCGTAATATTGCCTTATGTCGTCTTGCATTTAGTCCTGTGAGGTGACGCACAAATCTTTCAGATGAAATAAATCCACTTTGTGTATCATCAAAGGCAAGACACAAATAACTTTCTTCACTTTCACGTAATTGCACCCCATGATCACGCAGAAGTTGTATAAAATATTTATATGAAATTCCCTTTTCACTTTCACTCTCTTCAGCTAAGGCGCGAAAATCACGAAGGAGTGCGACAAGAGAAGATGGGCCACTGATTTTATTTATAATAATATTATTAGTATTATTATTATTATTATTATGAGTTGGGCGGCCACCACCCCCACCTCGACGTACTGCTGCTTTTACCCGTAAGAAAACACTGTCTTCTCTTGGATTATTAGTATCACTTGATAGCATGTTAGCTCAGGAATTAATTTTAATTTTAATTTAATTAATTACAATATATTTATTTCTTTTCTTTTTAATTATTATTTTAGGTTTTCCTTCTTAATAAATAGAAAAAAGAAAGGAAAAAAGAAAAGAAAATAATAATAATTAATCTTTGATGATCATTTATTATTATTATTATTTTATTTTTTTTTTTTTTTTTTTGTCAATGATTTGTATTTATTTTATCATCAAAAAAAAAAAAAAATAATAATAATAATAAAGAAATACCCAATCAAGTATTCCCATTCACCCTAAAATCCCCTATTCCCAAGTTAAAATAAAATAAAATAAAAAAAATCTGTTTTCTTTTTTTATTTTTTTTATTTTTTACTTTCCAAAAAGTTTTCTTCTAAAAAAAGAGAATCAGTCCAGAAAAGTAAGAAAAAAAATAAAAGCATTACTGTTGTGAAGAAAAAGGAAAAAATAAAAAATAAATAAATAATAATAAACCATTATTATTATATTACAAGCTAAAATAGGTCATTTTCAAATAATACATGACAATCGCTCTTCCATAGGAGCATGATACCTCCACCATTGCTTTTGATATTTCTCAGCACGAGGATCCTCAAGTAAGTTTATAATATTATTATTATTATTATTATTATTTGTAAAATCTATAGTACTACCATAATTATGCCAAAATGCCACAAACTCTTCAATAAGTGTATAAAGTTTCACTTCTTCATCATTTAAGTCATTATCTCTCATTTTAAATTCATTATAAGGAAATATATCCTTTCTAGTGAATAAATCCCTATTATTATTATTATGATTATTATTATTATTATTATGATTCATGTCTGTAAGAAAAACATTATCACAAGAGAAAACATCATCTATTTCATCTTCTAAATCCCAAGGTTTCATTCCATTAAAGAATGATCTCACAAGTGCCCCACGTCCACTAAAGAATTCATTAGGAATAAATGACCAACAATTATCATCTATTAATATAGAAGTTGCAGGAGATCCTGAAACTGATAGAGGTTTCCTATTCCTCCCTTGATAAATACTCTTAGAGTCATTATTATTATTATTATTATTATTATTATTATTATTATTATTATTATTAATATCATTATCATTGCAAGAATAACAGCAACTTGTACTTCCTAAAGTAAAAGCAAGAGGTGTTTTAAGAAGTGGCCCCACCACCTGCGTCCCTACAGCTTGTGCATATGAATTTGTATTTCGAGTAAATAAACCCAAACGCACTGAAACCCGTGAAGTATTCATACATTCACTAATAATATGTAAAAATTCAGATAAATATGGGCGAATTGTAATACTACACTCTCGTAAATTTATTTGACGCTCTTTATCATGATATCGTAGTATTCCACATGAAGCAAAAATATTATTTTTATTAATTGTTGTATTAGTAGTAGTATTTATATTATTATTGTAATAACGACGGCTAGTAGAAAGAAGTGTACCATCAATATCAAGAATAACAAATACTGGAATTTTTCTGCCACTACTACTACTACTACTACTAATACTAAGCATTTCTATTAATAATATTAACAAAATAATAAAAATAATAATCTGCAATAACTTCAAAAAATAAACTTTGTGCTATCAATAAAAGAAAAGGAGGGGGGGAAAAAAATATAATAATAACAATAATAATAAGAGTGAAGTAAAATAATAAAAGAAAGAAAAAAAATCATTATGATAAAAGAACTAGAAAAAAAAAAACAACTTAAAAGCAAAATTAACAATAAAAAAAAAAATAATAATAAATAAGAAATATTCTCATTTAGTAAAAATTCTTCTTTATAACTATTATTTTTTCACTTGAGACTCACATTCTACATCACTAATCTCTTCAAAATCATCTGAATAATACATTTCATCTTCTTCTTCTTCTTTATTTATATCTTCTTTACATAACCAAGATGGGGGTTTCTCTAAATTGTTAGGTGTAAACTCTAATTTTAGAGATTCTACTATAGCTAATAAGGCCTTTTTTGCTCTTATTTCTTTTAATGATAATCCCGTATTATTCTCATCTATTTCCTCATCATTTTTAACCTTTTTATTTTTCTTTTTATGATTCTTTTTCCCTCGTCTACGAGACTTATGTTTAGATTTAAGTAATTTTTCATCATTATCACATCCTTGTTTTTTATTTATATATAATATAGTTTCTTCCTCTTGCATAATACGTTCCTCCATTTCTTTACTAAAAATTGGAATTGATAATTCTTCTCCCTCAGCATCACTAGAGGTTGAGAGGCCGTTATTTAATTCATTATTATTATTATTATTATTATTATTTTCTTCCTCTGTTACTGGGAGTTGAAGTTGAGATTGAATATCACGTATAATATCTCGAGTATGTGCGTTAAGTTCTGTAAAGAGTGTTGGCTCCACCCCATGCATTAATTCTCTAATTTGTAAAAGTAGTTTATCTCTATATACTTTTGCTTCTCGAAGTTTTTTAACTTTTCTCTCTTCTCTCTCCACCTCACACCGTAATTGCTCTATTGACATTGTAAAGAATAAAACTAGCACTAATAAAACAAAACAAAATAAATAAAATATAAATAAATAAAAATTTGAAAAAGCAAAAAAAAAAAAAAAAACAATAATAATAATAATAATAAAACAGAAAAATAAAAAATAAACATGAAATGAGAAAAATAATATTAAAAATATGTATTGAAAAATTCACTCAAAATAAATATAAAAAAAAAAAAAATATGTATCTATGTCCTTTTTTTTTTCTTTTTTTTTTCTTGACTGTACATGGTGACACTTCTGAAAACGTAGTCAAAAGAGAGAGAAATAGTTAAAGAGGGAAAAAAAAAAATAATTTATTTTGCCAATATTTTCCTTAACACAAAATATATGTAATGTGACAATTAATAATATACCTCAAATCTCTTTTTCTGTCTACATTTCTTTTTTTTTTTTTTTTTTTTTAATATTATTATTTTTCTTATTAATACTTCTCATTTTTCTATTATTTATACCACACACACACACACACAAAACATTCCTTTTTCTTCTTTTTTTTTATTAATTTATTATTTATTTATTTATTTATTTTTTTTTTCAATTTCATTTCGCCATAAATAATAAATGTTGCATTAATGGACGACAACGCACATGATGACTTTCTTTAAATACTAATAACATATCTTCTGCAGTAGCACACCGCTCCACTAATGGAGCTCGATAAACAAATAAACTTGCTGCCATTAAAGGTAAAACCCATAATGCTGATGGAGCACAAGTTATATTTTTTTCTTTTTCTTTTATTTCTTCTTCTTCTTCTTCTTCTTCTTCTTTCTTTTCTATTATATTTAAATCCTCTAACGGTAAGGAAAGCATTACCTGCTCACTAAACATTTCTTCTAGATGATAAGAAATAATAATATCCCAAAAACTTAATAATTCTGCTGGTTCCAGTACACCTACAAATGCAGATATCATCCATTGCATTGCAAGTCGTAATGGAGGAAAATTTAATATTTGTGTTGCATGTAAACATGCTGGGGCCGCAAAACGAGTAATTAAAGTTTCAAATATAAAACAACAATGTAATAATTCAGGTGTGGGTCCTTGCAAGCGTCCCCATAATTGACCAAATAAAGCTGAAATAAGTTCATATTGTTCTACAGTGTCTCCAGTTATATAACAAACAGGTGCAAGAAGTAAAGAGAAGGTTCGAAGAGGGAAAAAACCTGATGGTGGTGGTTTACATTCTTTTTGTTTTTGCTTTTCTTGTTTTTCTTTTTCTTGTTCTTGTTGAGATTGAGTTTGAGATTGTACTATATTATCTTCTTCTAAACTTTGAAGAGAAACTAAATACGAATCTATTTGCTCCGGAGGTCGACCTAATTGTCTTAATGTATTTCGTAATCGTACATCTGGTATACTTTTATCTAAAACAAGTGAAAGTGCCAGTACTTCTGTTTCTTCTTCAAAAATAAAATATTTATCACTATCCCCAACACATTGTAAATTATCAACTTTAATAATAGCTTGCATAACTTTAGCAGTAGACTCTTGTTCTCTTGAAGAGTAACTATGATGCATTCGACGTTTAATTTTATCTCTAGAATGTTTACTTGCAAATGTTAAACATCCTGCAATATTATCTCCACAATTATTTATTTTAAGTTCTCCTTTACCTCCAAACAATGAACTCCCATCTGTTACAACAATTTGAAGTTGTAATGCTCTAGCATAAAGTAATCTTCTTAAAGATGGACTTACACTTTTTCGAAGTGTTGCCGCCAGCCATTCTAAATTATTTCCATTTCGAAGAAAATTATCAAGACATTCATTTGCCTTTTCTAATGAAATATCTGTATGTGCAGGAACTCGTGGGCAACCATGTGATGGGTGTAATGCTGCAAACCCACGTCGAAGTGAAGTTAAATTTAATGATAATTCCTCTGTATATCTTGCTAACATTTCTTGTATTGGGGCATCAAATACAGTGAGTAAACCAAATGAATTTATACTTTCTTTATATAATGAATTATCTCCATTAAAGAAATGTGAAGTAAGTAAGGCTTCTGTGGTTAAACTATTAAGACCTGATACTAATATTTTATAAAGTTGCTCCGCCGACCATTCTACATCATCTACACCATTATTATTATTATTATTTTCATCAATATCCAAATTATTTATAGAAGGTTTTTTATCAAAACCTTTTACTTCACACTTTAATGCATGTACACGTAAGGAAAGTTGCTGCCGCCATTTTTGTCTAGACTCCGTTAGAAGAAGATGTAATAACATACAAAGTGGATATGTATGAATATTATTAGATTTCCCATTACTTCTACTATCTTTACTTTTTCTTCGAATTCGAAATAGAGCACGATCACGTTCTTCTAGTAATCGATATCTTCGTGAGTCCCACTCTGAATTTTGTCTTTCCATAATTTTAGAAAGAGCCTTTTGAAGTTCTTCACGAGAAAGAGAAATCATAAGGGTAGCATTATTAACATTACTATTATTATTATTATTATTATTATTATTATTATTACTATTTCCATCACTTGAAATAACAGCAGAAATACTAGAGTCTGTTACTACTTCTCCTCCTCCTGCTACTGCCCCACTTAATTCTCTTTGTAATGTATGAGCAATATTATTATTATTATTATTATTGTTATTAATATTATTATTTTTTAGTGTTAACTTTACTGGTGAACCTACACGTCGCTCAGACTCTGCAGAATGCAATGGACGTGGAAATACTGTTAAATTAGCTGAAGTTAATACTCGAGGCGGTGGTGAATTTCTATTATTATTATTATTATTATTATTATTATTATTATTATTATTATAACGCTGTGGATTTCTTACATCTGCTGGAGGTGAGGCTACCCCTCGCATTCCATACGGTCTTGCTAAAGACATTTATTTATTTATTTATTTATTTATAAACTACAATTTTTTATGATCCCTTTTTTTTTTTTTTTTAATTATGTTTAAATTTAAAAAAAAAAAAAGAGAGATAAAAAGTAAATAATAATTAATCACAAGAAAAAACAATATATATATATATATATATACTTTTACCCCTATTTGGGGCTTGTGTAGAGAATTAACTCAATTAAGAAAAGAAAGAAAATAAAGAAAGGGATAAACAAAAATAAAAAGAAGAAAAACAATAATAATAATAATAACAATAACTAAACTTTGCTTAATATTATTATTATTATTATTATTATTTTTTTTTTTTTTCCTTCTTTAATAAAAAATACTTTTACTTTGTTGGTACAAATGTATGAAACGATAAATAATAATAATAATAATAATAATAATAATAATAATAATAATAATAATAATAATAATAATAATAATATATATATATATATTACAAAGACTTTAAACCTTATTTTATATTTTTAACTCGCTCCGCTTCAGCTAACATTTCATGTAATGTTGTAAGAAGATCTTCTGATTGACTTGCAGTACATGAGAAACTTGTTAATAATTCTTTATTTTTTTTAATAGGAATAATACCACCACAAGGATTTCCTGTAAAGTGAAAATCTAACACAGGCACTGAAGGAGAAATTGGTGTTTTTGCACGATTTCCTAACTCATGTGATAGCGACCAAGATACATGAGTTAATTGAGGTAAAAATGAATGTTTTATATTTTCTATAGTACTAGTAGAATTATTTTTATTAATAGAATTTTCAAATACATCAGAAATTATCATGGCTTTTTGATTTTGTATAGGGATAGAATTTAAATATTCACGAAAAATTATTGCATTATATTGAAGACGAATAGCTTCAGCATAAATAGATGAAATACCATCTAATGCAGGTATCCTTAATATTATTTCTTTTTGTTGGGGTTCAAAATTATCATTATTTTTATTATCTTTATTTAAAAGTGTAGAAATTATATACTTTGAAGCTAATCTAATATCTTCTACATTAGTCGCATTTATTGATTGAATAAAAGCTTGAGAAATTTCTAACATGAAAAAATGTGATTTTTTTTTTTTTTCTTTATTTTTAAAAATAAAGACAGAGAGAAAAAAAAAAAAATATATATATATATATATATATGAAAGAGAGATTTAAAAAAAAAAAAAAAAAAACATGTAATTTCTTATATATTCACTCTCAATACATCCTTTTTCCTGGGGTTTCAGAAGATAAAGAGGGGAAATACATTTTAAAAGAAGAATAAATTTTAAACGATAAATAAGATAAATAAAAAATAAAATAAACCCCCTTTCTAAATATTATATATATATATATACTTTATTTAATTGTTATTAGAAACAAGATTATACCACCTGTGGGGTTCTGCTGGACGAAGTTCTACAATAAAACTATACCGTACTTTACTTTTATTATTATTATTATTATTATTATTATTATTATTTTCTTCTTCATTCTCACAGTCCGCCCAGTCCTCCCGTACCCGATGTAAAACAGGTGGAAGTTCACCATTAGAAATTACTCCCATCATATTACTTCGAATTATAGTTATATTTTCATTCTTTTCACTTAAACTCTTTGGTGCCACCCACCCTGGTAACTCTTCTTTTTCTTTTTCTTTATATTTTTCAAATAAATCATATTGATAATTCCCTGGCCGCCCTGGTAAATCTAAAAGTTTCTGCTGTAAATTTACCTCAAGTCCAGGCGCGGAGGACTTTAATAAAGCCGTGCAGAGACCAGGATCATAATGTGGGCGACAACCAATATTATAATGATAACACCAAATACGAAATACAGAACGATGTGAAATATTTTGTAAAATATTTAAACGTGTGGATTGTGAAATAGAAGAATGTAGAAGTGTTTCTTGAGCAAATTGCATCGCAGCGGCTTCAAGACCTTTTGAAATGTGAAGAATTTGTGGTGGAATATTATGATTTAATCTTGATTCAGCATTTTTTAAACGAGAGAGACATGCAGATAATTTAATTTTTGGTGGAATATTATTATTATTATTATTATTATTTTTAGTATTAGTATTACTCTGTCGCTTTCCTACATGAAAGAGAGGTGAAATTCCTTCAAATAGTTTAGACTCCGCTAACGCAGCATATGCCGAGGCAACTTCTTGTTGCGAAAAGAGTGAAGAAAAATATATCGGCGGAGGCGTCGTTTTGTTTTTTTGTTTTTGTTTTTTTTTTAAGAAAAAAAAAAAGAAAAAAAATTGCTATGAATTAATTCTAATAATATTTTTTAACCTATCAATTTAGGAAAATTAGCTGGAATAAAAAAAAAAAAGGGAAGATAAAAATAAATTAATAATAATAATAATATAAAAGATCTAGTATAAGTGAAAAAAATAACATATATGTGTGTATAAAAAAAAAATTCTCTGGGTAAATAATTCTTTTTTTTTTTTTTTTTTTTTTTCTTAATCATAATATTAAATATAGGAGGGGGGGGGAAAAAAAAAAAAAAAGTCTTTTTTTGTTCGATACTTTGAGAATAAAAACAAATAAAAAATAAAATACCAAATTACTATTCAAAAACAGAGTGAAACATATTATTCTGTCGAAATATATATGGTCCATACTCATCATATTGTTGTTTTGTTTTTGCTACTGTTGTAAACTCTGGACTTGAACCTAACACACTTCCCCCATACCAAACAGCATATCGTTGACGTTCATGTGAAACAACATTTACTTCATATGAAATTTGCCTATTAGGATCTCCTGAAGCTAATATATGTTTTTTAGCCCGACGATCTACTATAGTACGAAGATCTTTTTGTAATCTTTTATCAAATTTAGGAAACATTGTAGTTCCACCTGAAAGAACAATATTTCTATACAATGGTCGACGACAATCAATAGGACACGACCACACAGCTTGATCTACAACTTCTGGTAATGGTAAAGTCCACTCATTACTAAATATTTCTGGATGAAAAAATATTTCTGGTCCAAGAAATTTTTCATATCCAACATCTATTGTATAAGGTTGTCCAGTTTTACTATTAATATCGTGATGTTTCGTAATATAACTCGGAAGGTTATTATCATAGGTATTAAATTCTTTAGAAATATCTCGTGCAATATAACAATATTGTTCTTTTATTCGTTGTGATAATTGTAAAGCATCATCTGGTGGCACTGGTTCCCCTCTTTCTCTAAGACGTTCTAAAACAAAATTAGTAATATCACGACCTGCTAGTGGAATATGTTGAATTGCTTGATTCATAACAAATCCATTTACAATAGGAATGACATGAGTTACACCAGCCCCAGAATCAATTACTAATCCTGTATCATTTCCAACAACTCCAATTTCTTTTGCTTTTCCTGAAGTCCATGAAGCTCGTAATGCTAACGCCCCTTGTACTGCAATATGTAATTGTTTTACACCAAATGTTTCAAACATAACTTCCGCCGTATATTCACGATTCTCTGGTGGGTTAGCTGGGGGTTCTGTTAATATAAATCCATGTTCTTCAGGTTCTACACGAAGATATTTATAAATGCAATGTTGCCACATACGTTCCATCTTATCCCAGTCTTGTACAATTCCGTGTTGTATTGGATATGAAATTGTACTCGCCCCAGCTCGTGCTGCGGCTTCTTCTCCAATATAAAAATCAAGATCATCTAATATATCATTAGAACGACGTCGTGTGGATTCATTATCAGCGTAAATAGAAGGAATTATATAGGTTGGTTCTTCATTACCAGCATAACCCATTTTGGTATATCCTGTACCATTATCAATAACAACAACAGGGTAAGACATGATTTAACTATATATATATATATATATTTTCCTATTATAAATACAAATATTTTTAAGGAATAATAATAATAATAAAAGGGAGAAAAAGAATAGATAAGATAATAAAAACCAGATTCTAAATGAAGAAGAAAAAAAAAATAAACAATTCATTTTTTATTATAGAAAGCTATACAAGAAAATAACAAAAATATGCAAGAACTCATAATAATAATAATAACAATAGTAATAAATATGCGCAAAGTAAATCTCTTTCACTTTCTCTCTTTGTCTCCGTAAGGAAAAAAAAAAAAAAAATCAATCCATATTATTCTTTTTCTTAGTTTCTTCTTCTCCTTCTCTTTGTTCATCCTCTACTTCTGTATAATCCGTAATTTTAACACTAGAGTTTGTGAGGTGTTGAATACGACAAATAACTTCAAAAGTTCCACGTTTCATTTCATGTGCTAAATCCTCCACCACTTCAACTTTATCTCCTCCAGTAAGAATTCGATACAAATGAGTCAATATTAATTGATCCTCATCATCTGTAAAAGGTCTCTCACTTCTAACAGGACGTCCTGCTTTGTGATAATCTTTACTATTACAAAACGCACAATGTCCATTTATACATTTTGTACTACCAACCCCTATACAAGTTCCTCCAACACTTGCAATACCATCAATGAGGGCAATATTATTATGTGATCGCCAGGGAAATTTCTCCACCGTGAGTTCATTAAATGATATTGTTTTATTATTATTATTATTATTATTATTACATTTTAATATTCGCTGAGTATAATCTGCTTCCTCCTCATGTAATCCTACAGGTTCAGGTATTTGTGTTGGATTAAGTGGCCAATTTTCTTCTTCTATACTATGTAAAACAATATCAGTGTAGGCTTGCTGGGTACGATCAAAGAGAGAATAAGACTCATCACAAGTATAAGAAAGAGTCCATAAAGAAATACGTGGAGAAATTGGAGCTAATTCAACACTACGAGCACGTAATCCTTGATCATGTACAATCATTACAATACGAAAATCAAGTTTTGGATTTCGAGTTGCAATAGCAGATTCAAGTTCTGGAACGAGAGTTAATTCTTCTCTTGGGTCACGAGCCGATATTGTACGAAAGAATGTTACAGCTTGTTTATTATTATTATTATTATTATTATCACTAGATCCATCAAGAAGTTCATTCCAGCGAGATATTTTACGAGCAAACCCACGTTGTACTTCAATATTATTTAAATCAAAATGTGCAAACGCCGTGTGTTGGCCCCGGTAAAGTACCCATGGCCCAACACACTCTGGAATATAAGGCGGTGGACCAGGAGGGAAAAATCCCTGATGAAATCCCTCTTTTATAAATTGTAAAATACCATCAAGTGTACATCGACTAAAATCAAAAGGAAATGCGGCCCGTCGTAGGCCTAATTTCCCTAATATTAACGCCGGCCCACACCAACCACCAAGAGAAACATAAACTCTAGAAAGTGGCATTCCAGAGAAATTTACATCACGGCAAAGAGGAGAACGAGAGAACATTTACCACTACTAAGAGAAAAAAAAATATTATTATTATTATTATTATTATTAAATATAAATATCAAAAGCAAAATATATACAAAATTTTAAATAATACTAATAATAATATTTAGCAAAGCAAAAGTAAGCCAAAGACCCTCATACACACGTACAAGACAGAAATGAAGATAGAAGAATATTAAGAATATCTAATGTATATAACTCCACAACACGGTGTGAGTTCCTTCCTTCCTTTGTTATTTTAAGTATAATCCCTTTACTTTTTTTTTTTTTTTTTGGTAACCCTGCTCACTGAAGGAAGAGAGTAGTAGTTCCCTAGTGTAAAAGAAAATAAAATAATTAGTATTAAAACAAATAATAAAAAAAAATAATAATAATAATGAGAAAAGAAATGTATATATGTAACAAAAAAAAAAAAAAGAGACAAATAATAATAAGAGACAAAAATATATATAAATAAAAGGAATAAGAATAGGAGACTAAGGTTTTTCTCCTTCCTTTCCACTATTTTCAAATTATTTTGAATTTTTTTTTTTTTTTTTTTTTAATATTTTCTTGTGTGCATACGTGTAATTTTGTAATGCATTAACGTGTAGACTCATTCATTTTTTTTTTTTTTTTACAGTAGTGAAATAATAGCCGGCACTAATTTTTTTTTTTTTCTTTTTTCAAAGTGGTAATGGGGGAAATCACATTTGTGGCCCATTGTAATAGATACTTAGTGCACAGTCTAATCATTTCTCCTTCTGTTTTTTTTTTGTTCTTGTTTTTTTTTTTTTTTAATTTTAATAATAAAAAAAAAAAAAACCGTTGCCGCAGCGAATGGGAAGTTTGAAAGAAGGAAAAAGAATATAATTATAATATTAATATATATATATATTTTTTTTTTGTTGTTGTTGTTGTTGTTGTTCCAAAAATTTTCCTCACTCCCTCCTGAAAATCATAAAGGAATAATATTATATTTATTTTATTATTTCGTTTATCTATCCTCTTCCTCCTTTTCATTCCCTTTCTCATTACGGCCGCTACTGCTATTATTATTATTTGTTGATGTTGTTATTATTTCTACTTCTAGTATTATTATTATTATTTTTTTTTTTTTAATGTTATTAACTCCATTAGTATTATTATTATTATTATTATTAAATACAATATTAAAAGTAGATATTAACAACAAGCAACACCAGTAGCATTCGTATTCGTATCGCCTACTTTAACTTAACTTACTAACCTCTTTAGTTGTGTTCTTTCTTTTTTTTTTTTTATTTTTCATTTTTTTTCTTATTATTTTTTTTTTTTTTTTCTCGTTCCTTCTCCTCACACTCCCACCCTCACCTCTTCTCTTTATATTCTTTAACTTCTCTGTGCAAATCCACCTTCAGAGAGGCGTGGACGCTTCATTGGCCCTGAACCATTATTATTATTATTATTATTATTATAGTTATTACTTCCACCTGTTGGTCCACGTTTCTGCTGCAGGCGAGCACCCCCACCCCGCGCGTTCCCAGTGTGGGCGTGTGCCACTCCCTCCTCAAACTGCCGGAGTCTTTCCTCCACTTTACTGCGATACTCCAGCGCTGGGGTGTTGTCGCCCTCCCCGAAGGAGTCAATGCGGGCACTAAGCGACGTCTTAGCTGCCAACACCCTCGACATCGTTCCTTTATTAGCGGCCGCCGCCTTCGCTACCACCTGGGCGTTGTACAATATCCCATACTTGGGGGTGGCCTGCCTCTGCTTCAGGGCGCGGAATAGCGCCTTCTCGGCGCCCAGTATCTGCACGGTGGAGGAGGGGTACTTCGCGAGCGACAGCAGACTCCCCGCCTTCTGTATGAGCCGCGCCCCAATCTGCTCCCCCACCATCGTCGTTAAATTAGGGGCGATGGTTTGCATGCGGGAGCTTAAGTAGGCGGCGAGGCTCTCACGATACTTGGCAGCGGCCACCACCTCACTGCAGAGGCGACATATATTTTCAATATCTTCTTCAGCAATTTCAGTTCCCATCGACACCATCGCCGCGTCTTTTACTTTTTGTTCCAATTCTTCTTCAAGAAAGTCGGAGAAGTCGGTGTCGCGGGCGTTGAAGCGGGTTTTGGAGGCCAATACAATCTTTGCGTATAATAAATTATCATTTACAATCTTGGCAAGTTCAGGGAAATGCCAGCCATACCATTCACGTGCCCGCATCGCGTATTTATTAATTTCTTTATCAAGATCCTCCAATAATGCCACAGCCTGCACCACCATCATATCCACCTTATCTGGTGAAAATTTAAGCTTATAACGATTTAAGTTATGCGCCAAACCGAGGGCAGTTTGATTCATTTGCTCTGATGAAACTTCTTGTAGAAGTTCATCCAAGCTTGAGCGTAGGGCACGGAATGTTGCAATTGTATCATCACCATGTACACATGGAATAGAAAGTGTCTCTTTAATAGCCTTTGCAAGTTTAGAGTCTGCGACAGCCAACTCTTCGGCAATCTCCTTCTCCAGAAAATTTTTCTTTAAAAATTTACGAACTGGTTTCGCAAGTTCACCATTTACAATTTGTGTCGTCGTGGCGAGGGCGTCTGCGGTGCTCTTGAACTGCAGGAGCGCCTTTAAACGTCTCTTCTCGCCGTCGACTTTAAATAGTGCGATACCAGCGGGAAGCTCCAGTAAGGCGTAAACCATGGCGTGAATTAATTAATTAATTGAGTGAGTGAGTGAGTGAGTGTAATTGGGTGATTGTAATTGGGTGAGTGAAAGTACACGTGTCTTCAGAATACCGACCTATAAATAGCAAATATCATTAGAAAAAAAAAAAAAAAAAGGAAAAAAAAAAAAGAGACATAATGAAATACATATATATATATATATATAGATATAAAGATATAATACATACATATTTTTATTTTTAAGGGGAAACATGAATAAAATATATTATGAATATATAATTTATATTAAAAAAAAAAAAAACAAGAATGAGAAATAATAATAATAATAATAAAATAACACGTAAAAAACCTCACAAAATCAAAAAAAAAAAAAAATACAACGACATATCAAGGCCAAATAATGGAATTATAATTGCCAATTCACCAAGATCAAATACATATAAAAATATAAAATTACGTAAATGTTCAGATAATAATAACAAAAAATAAAACACACACAAAGATACAGAAAAAAGAGGGGCAAAAAAAAAAAAAAAAAAATTTACAAATTATTAAGAAAAATAAAAAAAAATAAATAAATAAAAAAGAATTAATTAATCCCAAGTGTTGGTATGGGAGACATTAAGAGAGCAGAAGAAAGAAATAAAATTTAAAAAATAAAATAATAAAATAAAAATGTACAGCTGACAACAATAGCAGATATTTATCTCTCTATTTATCTCATTATATATATATATATATATATATATATATAGAAACGATAATTACCTCCTTTATTAACTCTTGATAGCATTATCAGCTATACTTTGAGACATCTCACGCAAATCACTCATTAAAACATCTTCAACAATTTCTTGTATACTAGGAATAAAAGAACTAAGCTCAGTAGGAACACGAGCTTCAAGTGGTACAATCATTGAAGCTTTAAGACGAATTAAAGATGGTTTAACATATTCATCACGAAAAAAAAGTAAAGAAGTTTCATATAAAAGCATAGAAAGAGAATAAGAAATAAGTTTTCGACTATCTAACTCTACAAATCCACGAACTTCACGTAATGTATCATCCCATGATCGTTGCATTTTATTTCTTTCAAACATAGTTTCAAAAGTAAATGCACCATTAACAATAATACGACGTAAAGGTCTAATAACAGTTTCTTGAATTATATTCCATTCATATACACGATTATTAAATTTTGATTTCATAGCAGCAATTGGTTCACGTAATCGCCAAAGTTCTCGTTCTGCTTCGTAACATTCTCCTATACTATTATATTGAGTTGCAAGAAACATATGATCTTCAGAAGATTCATAATGTACTTTACCTTGAGAAACACATGCTTCATATAATTTAGGTAAAGTTAAATAAATTGAACGTATTTGTGGTGCTATAATAATTGCAAGTTCTTTTAATGAATTTTCTATTTTATTTGTAAGAAATAAAACTGTTTCACTAGTTGTATACTTATGTACTTCTTCACGTAAAGGTTCTTCAAAAGCATTAATATCTTTCATATTATCACGTACTTTTGCTTCTGTTACTACACGTCTACCACATGTTTTACCCTGAGTCACATGCCATTTTCCTGAAATAAAATTTTTTAATAATTCATCTGATTTTTCATAAAGAATATGTAATTGTGCCATACGATCTTTCCAAGAACTTGTACCTAATTTTTGAAGAAACTTTGGTGTAACTTTAAGATCTACAAGTTCTGTAATAGCATCATTTAATATTGTTGTTTCAATTCCACTAAATTCTAAAGAATCTGGTAACCCACACATCACACGAGCTCGACGAAACGCTTCTAAAAATGCCCGTCGATGTACACTATCATTTGTAAATAATCTTGCCGTTAACCAATGAGCTCGATCAAATATATGATACCACATTTCATAACGTTCTTTAATTGGAAATTGTAAATACACCCCACCCCGACGTCGATGATATAATTCTATTGTAAATTCTGGAAATATTGCAGGTGCCGGTACTTCACTTCTTGCAAGTGAGCAAAGAGTTGCCATTTTATCCATTCGCCCCTCCGCCGCCTGTGTTGCATTATAATTTATATTTATATTTCCTAAATTAATAGTACCTAGTGGGTGGCGTCGCTCTACATGATCACTGCGAGATTCATAGTAATCTAATAGAAAATCCCCACGCAGCACAAAATAACGCGGATTCCAACGTTTTAAATGTTTACTTTGTTTTGCCGCCATAACACTATCACGTTCATTACATTGTGGGGGAAATTGTGGGGCGTGATATAATTTCCAATCAATTATTTTTTCTGTTGTTGTTGTTTTTGTAATTTCACTTGTTTGTGATTCACGCTGCATGGCTCGCCGCACGTGTTGTAGCAAAAACCACATATGTAATTTTTCATATTCACGACCAAAAGTATCTAGAAATACACTTGCTAATTCTCTAGTATCACTAACTTCTACAGTAAAGGCGTTTCCCATTTAGAAAAATATAAGAATGGGATTAGTGGGATTAGTTCAGTCTTAATTTTTTTTTTTTTTTCGTTAGTTATTTAGTTATCCCTACCTTTTTTTTTTTTTTTTTTTTGCAGTTAATAGATTATTAGAAATAATGAAGAAGTTAAAAATTTGATAAATAGTTAAAGAATGAAAAAAAAAAAAAAAAAATCAGAAATAATAGTAATAATTATTATTATTATTAAAGAACACAAATTAAAAATCAAAGCAAGAAAATAAGTAGGTTTGTTTTTATATTTTTCTTTTCTTTCTTAGTAATGAAGAATTTATTGTCCTTTTCGTATTCCATTATTTCTCCTATTTTTACTGCTCATTCTCCTCCTGTTGCTGATGTTATTATAATTACTCACCTTTCTTCTTCTATTAATTTTTATTAATATTAATTTCATACACTTTCCAAAACAATTAATAAAGATATGTAATAATAAAATTAAGAAGATAAGGAGGATGATAACATACCAACGATATGCTATAGAATTAAAAGGGAAAATTTTCATTAACTTAAGCGGTGGGTAAAGCATATAGTTTAGATTAAGTCCACTCAAATATGAGTGTAAAGTATATGGGCCAATATTAATTAAAGCAGCTACCCCTGTTACATGTAATAAATGTTTAAAATTCATAGATAATAACTGATAACGTGTAGCAAAATAAAAAGGCATTATAAGCAGTAGTCCATGATGTATAATAAAAACATAAGCCTCAATACGATATTGATGATCATCAAAATCTGGTGCTAATACTGCTCCAATTGGTCCCCAATGATAATCTGTTGCAAGAGTTGCCAAATAAACATTTAATGCATAATAACTTTTTCCTTCACGTCGTAGTACCAAAATCCATAATAATGTAATAAGATGACAAGGCATAAGTAACCAACCCATTTGTACAAATGGTTGAGGTCGAATAGCTTTAAAAAATACTTGTAGAAGCCAACAGAGTAAGAAAACTTTCCATAAGAATCTATTTAAATGACTTTTTGTAGATATTCCATTTGAAATTTTTTGTATATTTTTTATCGCTTGCGTACGATAACCCCAACTAGCCCAAAAACAAGCAAAAATAAATATGTGTAAAATAATGAATTCAAGTATATGAACTTTAGGAGGTCGGTACCAAAATAATTCTTCTTGAGGATTTGGTCCCCATGACTGTCCTGTGAGTTTACAAAAAGAAAGAAGTTTATCAGCTAATACTTGCGGGACAAGAGCCTCCGCCACAGATACAAGTGAAAGTGACGACATTCAGTCTTTTATATATATATATATATATATATATATGTGCGTGTGTTTTGGAAAATTTTATTATTGGAATAAATTAAAAAAGAAAAAATATATATATATAGAAATTTAATCAAAGAAAAAGTTAGTAAAAAAAATATTTGAAAAAATGAAAGCAATAAAAAAAAAAAAAAAAAAAAACAGAGCTTCAGTGAATAAATTTGTAAGATTCTGTTTATAGTTTGGGTATGTAAATAAAGAGAAATTAAATTCATTTGTTATTATTATTACCCTACTCCTTCTCCAATGCAGCAAGTTCTGCTTCAAGTCTTGCAATCTCATCATCAACAGAAGCAACCTCTCCTTCTCCTTCTGTATCTTTTTCTTTATCTTCTTTCTTCTTTTTCATCTCCTCTTCATTATAACTAACATCAGTAAGAGTACTACTTGTAGTTGTTGCTGTTGATTCTTTTCCTAAAGTACTAGTTTTAGTAGTACGTCCTGCATTAAGTTCTAAATTTTCTTCAAGTGGATAATAAAGATTATCTAACGGAGAAAGTTTATACCACGTTTGCTCACCCTGAAGATATCGACGATAATTTTCATCAATTTTCCAAAATCCCAACGCTTCCGCATGCTCCATCCCATACACAGCACAATCTTTTCTCCCAACACGCAAGCATGCTTCAAGAAAAAATAAAAACGTATCCTCCGCAAAGCGAATATTATTTACATTTCTACATTGATTTAATAACTGTAATGCATAGCTTAGATCGAGTGGCCGCTCCACTAAGTCTAATGCTGTGTGTAAATCCTCCACCGTAGGCCGCTCCGTGCCTTGAAACGAGTGAAATCGCCGATGCCATTCTAAAATATATTTTTCTAATGAAGTCTCAGGCCCATCAAGGCGAGGCTTACGCAGGAGGTGACGTTTCTTACTTAACCATAAAGGTTGACTGGCCATACATTTAGGTCGTGTGTATGGTCTGTCTAGTCCTCCCAGCCAGGCTTGATACAACATCTCCGTGCGCTGGTGATCTGCTTGTTGTATGACGGTGTATATCTTCCAATTGTCTGCGCCCTTGAGGAATAGCATCCAATACGGGCGCCGGTAGCGAAGGGAGGCATGAGAGATAGGGCTAGCACGTAACATGTTAGTTTATATATATATATATATATATATTTATATGTGAGTGAGTGAGTGAGTGAGTGGACGATAATGAAAAATGAATTGAGTATGTATATATTTTCAAAAAGGTATACCTTCCCTCACGACTATCTTTATTTTTTTATTTTTTATTAGATTTATATTTTGTTACTCCTATATAAATGTTGAAGGAGCTACATGATTTAAAGAAATTTTTTAAAAGAAGAAAAAGAAAAAAAAAAAGAAATAGAGAATAAAATAGGGAGTTTAATTTAATTGTATAATAGATAAATAAATAAATAAATGTATATATAAGAAGCTTTGAGATTGGTTTTTTTTTTTTTTTTTGATTTCTCACTCCACATATATTTAAGAATTTTTAGCATACGGGCACTTTAAGTTGTACTTTTTTTTTAAAATATATTTATAGTACAACTTACGCACATGACATATGCCCTATAGAACAATGTAAAGAGAGAATTTATAATAATAATAATAGTAAAAAAAACAAAAAAAAAAAAAAACAGAACAATAAATGAAACTTAAAATAAAATAAAAAAAATGCAATAAATCAGTAGCAATATAAATATAAATAAAGTCAAGTATGTGCACAAAACCATAAGCGCAGAGAATAACATATTAAGAAGATTACTTATTTCCAATCCTACTCTCTTTCCTTTCTTTTCCTTTTCTCCAGTTTATATTTAAGGAAGAAATTAAACGGTAGAATAAAATTTTATTCCTACGAAGAATAGTCAATCTCGCGTAGTCTTTGTTGAAGTGCTTCTGAAGCAGCTTTTACAGCTTTTTCATATTCTTGATAAGCTAATAATTTTTGTTGTTCTCGTGTTTTAAATTGCATTTTTGCCATGTCAAAACCATGAAACATTTTTTCAAATGATTTTTCTTCCTCTTGATTAACAGTTGAAGCAGAAACAGAAGAAGAATAAGTGGCAGTAGTGGGTGTAGCAGTATTATTATTATTATTATTACTATTATTGACTCTAACACTGTTCACAGAAGTATTATATGAGATATTTTCTTGTCCTGCATTTAAAATATTTTCCCTTCCTAATACCTCAGAACTTTGAACTACATTTTGTTGTTGTTGTTGTTGTAATTGTTGTTGTTGAAGATTCTCACGGTATCGTGCGTAGGCTCTTCTTACTTCATCTTCATTAAATACATGCCATCTCTCTTGTATTATATTATCAGGAGCTTGAGGTTCATTATTAACTATTTCAACTCTTTGTACATTTACAGTTGTATTCTCTTGTCTATTTCTTGTTTCTTTTGCTAATCGTACTTGTTTCATTAAATCTATTCTACAATATGGGCAGGTTGACATTGTTTCAAAGCAACGACGTAAACAATTTTCATGATAGCAATGCCCACATGGAAGTTTTTTACATCCCTGCTCAGGTAACATATCATCATAGCATACAGCACACCTTGGGTCTGAAGCAATATCTTCTTCTGTAGCATTATTCATTGTATTTATAAATCGAGTTAATGTTCTATATCGTGTGAAACTTTGAATCTTTTCAACAATTGTTTTAACTTGACGAAAGAGTAATCGTATTAAAAGAAAAACAGCTTGTGACATAGCACAGGCATAGGCGAAGGAAATAAAAAAGATAATACTTTGAATAAGAGAAAAGATAAATTCTACATAAAAGGCAAGACTTCTATGATTTGTTTCTCCAATAACTTCTGAAAAGAGTAACCGCATTACAAGTTTTACATTACAAAGTGCAAAGTAAAGATATAAAACTGCAATACAATAATGTTGACTTAAATATTCTTCATTTTGCCACGCACTATTCACCATCACATCAAATACAACATAAAGATCTATTGGCATTGCTAAAGCAAAAAAAAGTGCTAATCCACTTAACATTCGTAATCGTGTAGGGCGATTTTCAATAATATGCAATGTTGTAGCCCGCTCCTGTGCTAATTCATGTAATAATCCCACTACAACTGTAAATAATGAAATAGCTCCAACAGAACTTAATAAAGTAAGTCCTAGTGAGGAAAACCAAATAAAATACTCCGTAATATATCCAAAAAGTGAATTTCGTACCATTTCACTTTCAGCATTATTTAATTTACCAAAAAAGATACTTCGACTAATAATCCATATGAGAAGTGTAACAGCAAGAAACAAATTAGCACATAATAAACGAAATACAGGTGAATTTGTTAGTTCTACTACTGTTGTAAAGTATTCACGATATACACTTGCATAATCAAGTAAAAATATTACTGGCATTGTGAAACTTATGAAGATGTAGAGAAATGATTTCATCATTTTTCTCTTATTCCTATTTTTCTACTACTAGATGAATATTTATATATTTTTTTTTTTTTTCAAATAACTAATTCTATATTTGTACAATAGCAAAAAAAAAAAAAAAAAGAGAAAACAGATAATTAAAAATATACATATACAGACACAGACACAGAAAAATAAATAAAACTGAGATAAAAATCAAAGAAAATATTTAAAAAAAAAAATAATAATAATAATAATAATAATTAAAAAATAATTAAATGAAAAATAGAAAGAATAGTTGTAACCGAAATATATATATATATATATATATATATATATATATATTTCTTAAATGTCTGAATAATTAACAAAATTACGTAATTTCGTTAAATATGTACGCTGTGTATGTGATTTCTCCTCTTCTTCACTTATTCTCTGTGCATCTAATACAACACTAGATGGTAAACCTGCCATTCGTGCTACTCGTACACCAAAACTTGAAGGTGTTACACCTGGTTTTGGTTTATATGTAAATATTAAATTTGATTCACCTCCCATTTCTTCTTCTTTTTTCTCCTCACGAAATCCCATATAATAACATGAAACAAGTCCTTCAGATTCATTATTTATATAAGGTTCACATAAGTGAGAATAATGTGTTACAAATATAGTTGTCGCCTTTTTTTTAAGAAGATATTCTAATGTGGCGGCGGCTACGGCAATTCCATCAAAACTACTTGTACCTCGTCCTAATTCATCTAATAATACTAATGATGAAGAGAGACATGGTGAATGTAAAATTCGACTTGTTTCTTCCATTTCTTTTAAAAATGTTGAAGCACCTTCAAGTAATGAATCACTTGCCCCCATTCTACAATATACAGCTGAAAAAATTGGTAATTCTACTTTTTGTGCAGGCAGAAAGCAACCAAGTTGGGCCATAATAATAAAAGTTCCCACCATTCGCATTAATGCAGATTTTCCTCCCATATTTGGCCCAGTAAGAATCCAAGCACCAGCTTGTGATAATTTAATATCACACCCAATATATCCCCCACGCATAATATTATTTAAAACAGGATGACGACCATCTATAATAGATAAGGGTTTATATTTATCATAAAAGAAGATAGGAGCAACATAACCTGTTGAGGATGATGTTATAGCAAGACTATGAATAACATCTAAAATTGCAATAGCATCTATGATATCTCGAAATATACGTAAAGTAGAATTTGAATTTGTTAAAAATTCTTGTTTATCTTGCCATGCTTCATTTGATGCAATAATAAGACGTTCTTTTGAAGAACAAAGAGAAATATTAAGATCTACAATTTTTTTAGTATGATAACGTACATGAGTTTTTGTTCTTGTTAAAACTATCCAATCTTTAGGTACTAAATCACATTTTGATTGTGGTACATCTATAATAAAAGAAGTTCCTGCAATTGTACGATATTCTAATGCAGGTAAACGTAATATTTTACGAATAATTTTTAATTCTTCATCTAATGCTTTTAATGCTTCATCACGAGCTATTAAATGAGTTTGTATAATAGAAGGAAGAGAATCTGTTAAATTTGTAAAATATTCTAATGGAGTAGTTGCTTTAGATTCTAATTCTTCTTGACAAGATTCTAAGAATTTACTTACATTTATAGAAGTTATATTTAATAATATATTTTTAATAAATTCATTCATTCCTTTATTCATTCGAGATAAAATAGAGTTTGAAATTTTATAAACTATTTCTATCATTCTTAATAATTGAAGATATTCTATAATAGAACATCGTTGCGCTTGCATCTTTGCTAATGTTGCCTCTATATCACCAAATTTAGCACATTCTTTTAAAAGATTTACAATTTCATCATTATCCTCATGATTTACTAAAAAAGAGACAGCACTTTGTCGAGACATAATAGTTTCAAAATCACAAGGAGGAGCTGTGAGCCACGTACGTAATTTTCGTGAACCTGTTAAAGTAAAATTATGATCAAGTAAATATAAGAGAGAACCTTTAATACCAATACTACTATAAAATATATCTAATGCACTTAATGTACTACCTGGTAACTCCATTGTTTGTTTTATACCATTCATATTATTATTATTATTATTATTATTATTATTTTGTAATGTACTATTAGTAGTAGTACTAGTAGTAGTAGTAGTAGAAGAAGAAATTTTTTTATAAACCTTATCAAGGTTATAAGGTACAAGATATTTTATAATAGAATCTTCCATAGAATCATTAGATTTTATTAAACAAACAGACACGGAACAATTATCTTCTTCTCCATTAAATGATGGACCAAAATGTAAAGGTAAAACTGTATTTAATGCAGAAGCATATAAATCAGGTAAACACCATAATCGAGATGAAGATGAAGAACTACTAGTAGTAATAGTAGTAAAAGAAGAAGAAGAAGAAGAAACATTTTCTTTTTCTTTTGAATTATGAAATATAATTACTTCTACAATATCGTAGCGATACAAAATATCAATTAATTCTGCTTCACATTTTATATGATAATGCGCTACACTATATGTAATAAAACTAACAAGTATTATTTCTATTATTTTACTTTCAGAATTTAAAGATTTTATAAAACACATATATAATTCTGAAGATTCCTCTTTTAATTGACCAGAGGATATATCAGGTAAATTTCCATCATCCTCCTCTACATTATCAACTTGATCTGAAACTAAAGTATTATCAATTGTATTATTATTATTATTATTATTATTATTATTATTATTAGTGGCCCCAATTACTTCTGAAGGCAAAAGTGTTCCTCTACTATATAATCTTGATATTTCTCTTGTAAAAATACCTTTTGTATTTCCACTTGTTGCTCGAATTGAAGCATTTTCTTGATCTGCAAATGCCACACGATATCCCATTGCTACCAATCGATGAATATATAAATTCACACGTGTATATGGAATACTACTATATTCAAATAAAGATGAAGAAATACACATAATTCCTAAACGTCTACTAGCAACATGACTATCTCGACCGTAAAATTTAACACGATATCCACAGGCAACTAATAATAATATATCTGGGGATAATGATTCTTTTAATTCTACGACTTGTTTCTCAAGTGGAGTTAGGGAAGATGATATTTCTATAGTTTTAATTGGGCGATGACAAATTAATTCAACAGCTCTTCGCACAGCATCCTCATCACCACCACGCTGCCGTTTACTCATAATTTTCTTCTCAAATAAATTTATTTATTGTTAATTTTATATATATATATATATATTATTATTATTTTTTTTTTTTTCCTGCACTACAGCACCTTTAGCCTTTTTGAGAGGATCACACACCTCAAGTCTAAAAAAATAAAAAAATAAAAAAGTTCCAGTTATATGCTTTAGTAACCCAAATATAGGTTATTAGAAGAAGTTTGTAAGTGGAAAAATAAAAAACAATAATAATAATTCAAAAGAAAAAAAAAACAATAATAATAATTTCACCTATATATAGAAAAAGAAAAAAAAAATTATTTACTTGTATAAATATATATATATATACATATTACTTCAGTATTGAAAATAAATAATTTTTTTTTCTTTTCCCCCTATAAAAAAAAAAAAAAAAGACATGCTATTATCGAAGCATTTGGCCTATACAATAAGAAGAACAAAAATATAACATTAAAGATGTATTAGCACAAATATGGATGAAAGAAAAAAAAAAAAAGTTATATTTGGGGATTCAATAATAATAATAAACAAAAACAACAAATTGATGCAACTTCCAAGATAAACAAAAGAAAAAAAAGAAAAACACAAACACCAAGACTTTGATTACATTATTTTATTTTTTCTTCCTTCCCTCTTACTAATTACGCATCATTGAATTGTGAGTTATCATCATAAGCATATAAGCTTTTTCAACTTTATCTGTTCGCAGGTGATGCTTTGTTTGCGCCCTACGATCATCCTCAAGAAGTTGACACAATTCTTCATTTAAATAACGATCTGTATTTAATTCAGAGCGTGTAAAAGGTTTATCATACAATGGATCATATTCATTTACAAATCGTGCTTGTAATGCTCCAGTTGCATTATTTTTACCATCTAATAAATTATCAAGAATTTGTGCATAATTGGGTGTTGGTGATATTGAAGATGGAGGAGGAGAAGAACCAGGTTTAAAATCTGCCATGATGTATAAAAAAGATTAGGAGTATGTTTGTATTTGTTTCTCTCTTTTTTTTTTTTTGTTCTTCTTATTCAAGTACCTTAACACTAAAGGAAATAATAAATAAATAAAGAGGAAGTAAAATGATTCAAAGAAAAATACATACATAAATAATAATAATAATAATAATAATCCTGAATAAATTTAGAAAAAGAAAAAAGGGAGGAAGGGGAAAGCAGCCCATAAAAACAATGAAAATAAAACACGAACACACACACAAAGGAATATATATATATATATATATATATGTATAACAGGATAAAAAACGTTTTCAAGCATTGTATTAACTTTTTAAAGCCATCTTTATTTTATTTTTATTTATTTTTTTTTTTTTTCTTGCCCCCTTCCCTCTCTCTCTTCTTCTTCTTCCTCTCTTTGTCGTGAAAAAAAAAAAAGAAACAATAATGAAATAATACAAGAGGATAAAAAGAAGTAGCATAAAAAAAGAATTTATTATTATTATTATTATTATTATTATTATTTCTTTGTGCTAGGATTTTTACTTGTCTTTTCTTTATCTTCTTTAAGATTTAAAATTCTGTTCATAACCAAGTGACCTGGACGAGTATCAGGATCCACCACAAAGTAACCAAATCTCTCAGCTTGAAAAGATTCAAAAACTTTAGAATTTTGAAGTTCAGGTTCAGCGTAGCCGTGAACAATAGATTCACTTTCAGTATTAATATATTTTAAAAACTCTGGATCAATTGCAGCACGATCATCTTTAAGAAGATATCCATAAAGACGGAATTCCACCGGTACCGCTGTCTTTTCACTTACCCAAGTAATATTTGTTTTTGGTTTTATAGTTCTTTCAAAATCTATATCCACGTGAATGAGAGTTGGCCGCCCTGTCTCATCACACTCATAACTTCGACAAATAATATTTCCACTGTATTTTAATCCTACAGGACGTGGTCCTGGGGCTAAACCGTAAAATTTACTGTTATTATCTTCTGTATGGAAATCACTACGATCAATATAAAATGTTTTTGTAAACACTACTTTACGTGAATTAAATTCAGGTTTGCGTGGATGATTTGGACACTCCACTTCTTTCTCTCCATCCCAGTTATCTATTATAACTTTAATAGGATCCATAATCATAAGACGACGCTCCGTGCGTTCATCAAGATCCTCACGGAGGACATGCTCCAACATTGATATTTGAATAACATTCATAGAACGTGTAATTCCAACAAGATCACAAAAGCGATTAATAGCAACTGGAGTATAACCTCTTCGTCTCATACCTGCCAATGTAAGTAAACGTGGGTCATCAAATCCACGAACAATTCCCTTCTTTACCAAAACATTAATTTTTCGTTTTGAAAGTAATGAACCTGTAACATTTAATCTACTAAATTCCCATACGTTAGGACGCCATAGGTTAAGTTGTTCAAGTAACCAAAAATAACTTTCTCGTCTTGTTTCAAATTCCAAAGTACATAAACTGTAATCTATATTCTCAAGACTATCAATAAGACAGTGTGTATAATCATAGCTAGGATAAACACACCACTTATCTTTAGTATGAGGATGAGGTGAATATTTAACACGATAAGCGATAAAGTCACGCATGTTTGGATTATCACTTTTCATGTCAATTTTAACTCGTAATGTTGCCTCACCTTCTGCATAACGTCCCTGACGCATATAATCAAAATGAAGAAGATTTTCTTCTTTTGGACGATTACGCCATGGACTGTCTTCTCGATTTTCACGTTGTTTTTTAATTTCATCAGCTGTAGAATGATCAACATATGCTTTACCATCTTTTATAAGTTGAATTGCAAAATCATAAAGTTGTTGAAAGTAATCTGATGAGTATGTAATCCAGTCTGGTTTCCATCCCATCCAACGAACCATTTCTTCAATAGCATCAATATAAACTTGTTCTTCTGTTTCAGGATTCGTATCATCATATCGAAGATAACACTTTCCCCCATGTGCATCAGCGCATCCAAAGTTAAGATTCATACTCTTTGCGTGACCAATATGAAGAAAACCATTTGGTTCTGGTGGAAAACGAAAATATGGTTTACTTCCTGTTACGGCAATATGTTTCTCTATTAATTCTGGAGTATTTTTGTACCCTGCAACAGGGCGACCAGTTTGGAGTAAACTTAAATCTTTTTTTACCTCTAACATAGGTTCTGTATTACTGTTAGTGGTGTTGACAACTGCCGAAGTTGACATTTTTTTCTTTAAAAGTGTTGAAAAACGACGAAACGTTCTTAAAGAAAGTTATTATATTTTCTTTTTTTTTTTTTAGATAAAACTAATAAAAAATAAACAAGAAGAATTATTTAAATAAAAATAAAAATTAATAATAATAATAATAATAGAAAGAGAAAGGGTAAAAGGAAAGATTAAAAATATTATAAAAATTACCACATCTTTTTTTTTTTTTTTTTCTTATATTAAATATAACTAAAATAAAAGCATCACCAGTATCATCAGGCTGCTCTCTTAATTCTCACAAGGACAACAACAAATCATAACTGAAAGCAATCCTTTACAGATGAGAAGGAGGGGGGGGGGGGTTAAAACAAAACAAAACAAAAAAAATAAATATATATATATATATATATATTGTGAATCTTGTTTTATTTATTTTATATTTTATATTTTTTTTCCTTTTTTAGGGTGGTCCCTTTCTTTTTCTTCTCCAGTTGTTTTTTTTTTTTTTTTTGACACCTTTTACTCTCGTTTCAGAAATGGGAAAAAATTACACACAAAAAAAAAAAAAGAGAACAACTGAAACAGTAACAATCAAAAAAAAAATAGGAGTGAACACACACATATCAATATAAATATATCAGTGTGTTTAAATATTGTATGTGCATTCAAAAACAAACACAATACTCCGTCTCTATGAAATGTATGTGGAATAGATGGGGTAAATAAATAAATGAATCCATGATTTATTTATTTTTTTCCTTTTGTGCCCCTCTAATTTTATCAGTCTTTTAATATTTTTCTGTTATTTATTCTTTCACTTATTCAATTCACTTACTCAGCATCATCCACCTTTGGGGCGAGGTAGTAGCGTAAATACCCCACCTGATCAATACTGTACTCCACCATGCAAGGACTGTCTTTTAAAAACTTTAAAGAAACACGATCACTTAACGTTGCCCCGCGTGCAAAGACATTCATAAAACGTAATGCAAACGACATCGTGACAGGCTCATCCATGCGTACCTCCACCCCAATTGCCTGCGGAGTCTCTTTCCCACCTTTGCTTCCAACAGTTGAGGTGTGGCCGCGCGTTATTGGGGCCTCGTCGTCTTCTTCAGCCTTTACTTCTGGTTTAGCTCTGCCTGAGTTATTATTATTATTATAATTATTAGAACCTGCCACAGCTCGGAGAAATGCATAACCCTCCCCAACATCACCAGAGGAGCTGAACTTCACACCATCTTTGCGAATTTCAATTGTAACTGTTTCACCAAAGACAGTCATGTCTCGTACAATTTTTGCAAACTCCTGTGAGCTGAGGGTTACAATAGATTTATATTCCAAGTCGGGAATTCCCATCGCCTGGGCCTCAATCTCCAGTAGTTTTAATTGATATTCACACTTACGTGATTTCTCAGTGTTTTCAGAAGTTAGTGTTACAACATCACTGTCATCCTCGTGCCGCATTGTTAAACTATCAGAAGCTTCCACAATTTTTAGCACCTTTGAGAGAGAGGCAAGGTTGAGACCAAGAATACTGTTACGTTCACATTGATATTTAGTAAAACAGTCATCACGGAGAAGCATGTGAACGAGGGCAACATGACTGCTATCCATTGCTTGAATAGAAAGACCACCTGGATTACAATCGAAATTAGCCTCATTCACAAGTCCATTAATACACTCAATGAGTCGCTTCCATAGATTAGCCTGCTGAACCTGAGCCTCAAGCATGATAATAATTTATCTTTCTTTTTGTTTTAATTATTTAATTATTTCTTCTGTTGTTGTTTTTTTTTTTTTTTTTTTTTTTTTTTTTGTTGTTGTTGTTGTCGTTGTTGTTGTTGTTTGTTATTTCCAAGTTTTATGGTGTTTAATAGGCAAACTAGTAAAGAGAATAAAAAAGGGATAAGCAAAGGAAAGAGAAAATGAGAATAATACAACTTTTTTTTAAAAAACAAGAAAAAAAAAATATATATATTTTTTTTTCTTCATTAATCCAATAAAACAAATAGAAATCCAAAAAAAAAAAAAAAGAATGAAAATAAATAACAATACCGATAATAAATAATAATAATAAATAATAATAATAAATAATAATAATAATAAAGTATTAAGAACAATAATAAATATGTTTCCTAAGCTTCCAATTCAGATGAAATAATTAATCCACTAACATCTTCACGAACTAATAATGGACAAATATGCATATCAGTGTATCCTTCCCAAAACTTTTCAACAGCTGCACAAGTTTCATCACCTAATACTAATGCAAATACTGCATCATAACCACCAGCACCAGGACATCCCACTGTAAAAACACCTGGTATAGAACGAGTAGCATCTAATAATATACTTAACTTGTCAGGTTCAATTTCTACATTAGCAGCTTTTCCCATTTCACGAAGATATTGTCGAATTGTAGCAGCAAAAGAAGCAGCTTCAATCCAAAGGCGTTCAGTATTATTTTTAGCTTTATGTTGAAAAAGTACAACATTTTTTAAAGTATTAATAGAATTATTATATTCTTCTGTATTATCATGAGCTTCAATAATGAGTGCTTGAAGTGCTTCAACATATCTTTCATTATTTTCTTTTAATTTATTCCAAAGATTATCTGGATTATCAATAACAGAATTTCTCCACTTCATAACCTTAGAAACCATACCTGGTGTACCTGAACCTCCTTGATGTACATCACCCAATACAATTTTTAATCCTGATGGAAGTCTAAAAGGCAAATATTCAACCCATAACTTTTCTAAACTAATACAATCTAGAAAAGTTGAAATACTTACACTATTTGGAGATTCATTACCTTGCATAATTTTTTCTAAAAAACTTGATGGAAATCTACGATATGTACATGTACCATAGGTTGCTGTATAAACATCAAATCCACTTCCTATTTTACCTTGTGCTACACTATGAGCAACTTGAGCAATACGGTGCATAAATTCAATTTCTTTTTTTGAATTTAAATTTATATTGTTTATAATACCATTACTTTTTAAGAAACTATATAAACACGCTACTGTACTAGTTGTCATAGCAGCTGAAGATCCTAATCCTGTTTTAGAAATTTCTCCAATAAGGGGAAGATACTTAGGTAAATTACGTAAATTATTAGCATTTACTTCCTTCCCTTGTTCTTCCAAATAATTTCTTTGACTGTAAAAATCATTATCTGCAAGTAATTCTAATTTAATTTCTTTACAAATATTTGCTCCTTGTGATAATGCAGCAGTAACAGAATAGAGAACACCATATTGAAGAAATGGAGATAATGGACCTTTCTTCTGTATTATATTAAGACATAGTTCAGGGTTACGTTTAATAGTACATTCAAATTCAAATTCTTTCCCAAATTGAGGTGATAATATATGAACACAACATTTTTCATCTTTTATATCATTCCATGATAAAATACGTGTTTCAAATCGAGCTGTTGTGCCAATAGAAATACCGACATTAGGAGATTCCACAATAAGGTATCCTCCAAGGATAAGTACCTTTCCTGGAGATGAGGCTTTAATAATTGGCATAACAGATAAAATTTAAATAAATAAAATAATAATAAAATCTTTTTTTTTTTCTTTTTCATAAAGAATAATAATAATAATAAAGTAAAAAAGAAAAAAAAAAGGGGGGGGGGGAATAACCATATCTAAATATATATACATATATATATGTATATATAGAACGAGAGACGAAGAGAAATATAAAGAAATCAGTGATAATGAAGAGAAAAAAAAACAACACTATTTCTCATAAAATCAAAAAAAAAGCACCATTCAAATAAAATATATATATATATATGTAATAACCTCTTTCTCTCTCTTTTTTTTTTCTCTTTTCTGGTAGTGATAAGAAGTACAGACTAATACTTTCGCTAATGATGATTATTATTATTACTACTAGAGTTCGATTTCTCCTCTACTGGAGGTGCAATACCAATAGCTTTCAACAATTCTGGATCTACAGTTACTTGTCGTTTCCTTCGTCTCTGCGCTGCGGCATCATTTATATTTTCCTCAGGCGTTGGTTCAATTTTTACTCCATCCGCCGTCACAACACCGGCGGCAACATTTGCTTGATGCAGGCGCCAGAGATAATACATAGTAAAAAGAGCACAAGTTCCAGCACAGAAAAATAAAACAACAAAAAATACATATCCTCCTCGAGTTTGACAACACCACTCAGCACAATTACTAATACTTGAATCTTCTATTTTACACATTCCATGCGCTAAACACGGATCACGAGCGCATTCCGCACGCAATGAACTATAACCATCACATTTAGCGATACACTGAGTTGCCATTATGATAGCAAAAATCTAACTATTTCTTTACCCCTAAAAAACAAACAAAAAAAAGAGTTACTTTAATATATTAAAATAAAAAATAAAAAATAAAACAATATTAATACACATGAGTGTAGAAAAGAAATAATAATAAGAGAGGACCAAAATCAGGAGGTAGGGGGGGGGGGGGGGGGGTAAAAAAAAAAAAAAAATGAAAAAATTTAGGAAAAAAAAAAAAAAAAAAAAAAAAAAAGAACTTTTAAAAATATATAAAAAAAAAAAAAAAACGGCCAACAGAGATAAATTTCCCCAGCTCATTTCTCTGCGTAACTTCCTCTCTTCTTTTCTTTGTTCTTGTTCTTCTTCTTCTTCTCGTTGCTCTTTCTTCTTTAAAGGATTTGGGGGAGAAAAAGGAGAGGAGAAAACAGAATTTTTTTTTTTTTTTTTTTTTTTTTAAGGAGAAAGATATTCTTGTTTTTCTTTTCTTTTTTCCCCCATTTAACTTATACGTGCTTTTTTTCTTTCTTCTTTTTTTCTTATTATTTTTTTCTTTTTAAAGCTTAACAATATTAAAAAAAAAAAAAAAAAAATGGGTAGGGAAACTCCCACAACAACCCTTAACTCCGCCACTTAGAGCAGCCGTTCAATCTCGAGCTTCACAGCCTGCACCTTAGCGGAGATTGGGCTGTTATCGGCCTGTAGAATTGCGAGCGCCACCGCGTTGCGTGAGACCTGCGCCGCGCGGCCCAGGGCTGTCTTGGATGGGACGAACACGTAAGGCACATTTTTATCCTCGCAGAGGAGTGGGAGGTGGAGGAGGATTTCAATTGGGTTTGTGTCCCCCGCCAAGACGATGAGGTCTGCAATCCCGCGATTGAGGGATTTGGTGGCCTCATTGGCGCCCTTCTTAATCATCTTGGCATTGCTGGCCTCCTGGACTAAGTCGAGGATGGTCTGCGTGAGGCGGTCCCCGGCGAGAGGAAATGCCTTTTCACTGATCTCTGCAGTCATCGCGTGTGCTCCTTAAGAAATCGATCTAATAGGTAAAGAAGGAAATATAGTATTTAAATAACAACAACAACAAAATTTTAAAAAACAGAAATGAGAAAAAATATATATATTTAAGAAGAAATTATATATATATATATATATATATATATATGTTTAAGCAATTGAAAGAAGGGGGAAAAAAAAAAAAATACAACAGTAGACTTCCTCTTCCACCCAAGAGCCTACTATTACCAGAGAACAGAAAAAGAACCCATAGACTCACACAAAGAAACAAAAAAAAAAAACATAATAATAATAATAATAAAAATTGAAAACAATGCAGAGTCATCGTTCTATCTCAACATTGGAAAACTTTTTCTTCAATTTATCTTTGTTTTTTTCTTTTTTTTTTTTTTCTTTTTTTTTTCTTTTTTTTTTCTTCGTAAAGGGAAAAGCTACGTACATAAAAGGTCAAAAATATACGACAACCGGCACCGCGAGTATATTAAGAAAATTAAAAAAAAAAAAAAAAACATACTTAGCACATATCAAGTCGTAATATGCAAAAAAAAAAAAAAGAAAAAACATAAAACATAAAAAAAAATAAATATATATATATATATATATATATATATATATATGACTCACATACATGTAGACTCTATTTCTTTTTTTCTTTTACTATATATTTTCAGCGTAATCCATTTTTTTTTTTTTTTTGTGTGTGTGTTTCTATTACATTAATTAACTGGATCCTGTAGACGCAGTTCGCGCCATCAAAGTCCTTTCCCACTGCGAACGATTACTGCCTATACGATCAACAGTCCATTGCATACCATTTAGACATGCATC
>JASANY010000777.1:0-41411 GCA_030849755.1 Trypanosoma avium
ACCTCTTGAAAATTACTTAATTGTTTTGTTTTTTTGCTTTACTTTTGGAATTGAGTGTACGAAATGAATAAATTTTTCGCATCTATTATCATTATTTTGTCCCCCTTGTTTAATTTTTTTTTTTTTTGTTGTTTTTCATGGTGCATCATCACCTAAATGTTATATGATTATTATTTTTTTGCTTTTGCTTCTTTCATACTTCCTCATGATGATATCTTATTTATTTATCCTGTTTTTTTTGAGATTTACTGTTTTTATCAGCTAACATGAATATCTGGGTATTCTTTCTTAACTCTTACTATACTAGTTTTTTTTTTTTTTCTTTTTTTTTTTTTTGTTTTGTGTGATCTGAGTTGATAAACTGATCGTTAAAAAAAAAAGAAAAAAAAAACAGAAGGTAACAAAAGTATAGGTTCGCACCAATAATGAACGTGGATGCCGATATTTCAAATAAAGTAGCCTCAAATTCAGGGGTTTTTGATAGTAGTAGAGGTCGAAAAGGTCGTGGAGGTGCTGCTGTATTTATTGAGGATACGAATACAGTATCATTTCCCCCGTTGCAAAGTAATACTAAAAGTTTAAAAACAGATAATATGAGTGTTGGAGAATTTTCTACAGCAAGTATATCTCCATATCCAAAGTTTGAACGCCTACGTGCGTCTGCAAGGGAAGATCGTGTAATGTGGTTTTTAAAGCGACAACAAGAGTTAAAACGAGCAGAGGAGCTTCGTCTTCGACGTGCGGATGCCTCACAGCAGATTACTATGGAAGATTATTATGCAACTCAATTTCGTCCTTCACTCCCAACTTCCTCTAACACTACCACTATTAATAATAATAATAATAATAATAATACAAAAACTGGTGTAATACCTGAGGCCGTACCCCAGCTTCGGGCACGTGATGTATTATTAAAAGATATAGAAGAGTCTTTCATTGCCTGCTACTTCCGCATGTACCCCGAGGCATTGCAGCGGCGCAAAGAAATGGAGGAGGCGGAGGCGCAGCGGCGGCGCTCAACTCTTGCGGCGCAACAAATTGCAGCCCTCGCTGGTGGTGCTGCCACACGATCTCGTAGTTTAACTCCCACACGAAACCAATCAAAAAGTAAAAGTAAAAAAAAAGCACGCAAGGAGCGGGACCCACCACCCCCAGAGGGAGCCCCTGCTGTGAATCTTCGAACTTTACAAGCTGCCCTGGTGGAGGCGGCGGATGCTCGTGGGTTCTTAACATGTGAAACTCTCATTTCAACATTATCTGTAGCTCCATTTGAGGTACGTGACGCGGAGGCGGTGGAGTCTTTTTTTTTTAGTATTCGTGCCGCCGCCTCTGCTAGGGATGGGGCGGATAGCGAGGCGGAGAGAAGACTTGATGGCTCGTGTAGTACAACAACTTCATTTGCTAAAGGTGGGCGTGGGGGGTCGCAGCGTCTCTCAAATGTACAACAAGCCTCAAGTCCTTTATTAAATACAGGAGCCCGCCGCACTCGACATAACTCTATTGCAAGTTTTTCAAATATATATAAAAGACAAGGGTTAACGCCGCGAACCTCAAAAGGTGTGGCGGCATTTTTTATTACACCCAATACTGCTGGAGGAGGAGGTGGTGGAAGTAATAATGGAGGTGGGGGACAGAATATGATGGGAGAAGGAAATTTTGCCGCCCCAACTGTTCGAGTACGAGATGTGTTGGCGGCAATAGATGCTGTTATGAATGGAAAAGAATTATCATTAGCAGTGAGGGCTATTTGTTTTGGTGTATTAGAGAGTGATGGATTTATTCACACCTCGACACTTCGTACACTACGTACCACTCGAAGAGCAAGTTGTGAGGGAAAGGATGCCGTTATCACACCTTCTATTATAAAAGCTCTTGGGGATGCAATGTCTGTAATGTTAAAGGAAGAAGAAGAAGAATATATTCGTTCACAAGCCAAGGGTAAACGTCGTGCAAAAGGGAGTAAAGCTTCAGGGATGGCTTTATTACCACATCAAAAATCAGTTATCCCACTGCATATGATGAGACGTTCTCATATGAATAAAGTAGAATTTAATCGCTTCTTTGAAGAGATGCCATTTTTTGCAGCAGCTTTTATACATGTATGGTTACCAGCTTTTTTTGCTTCATCATGGCCACCAGTAAAGAAACCTGTAAATGACAATGTTACAGATGATAATGCAAATGAGGATGAAAATAATAATCTAGATTTTGATAATAATAATAATAATGATGATGATAAAACATCTGAATTTGAAAGGTTACAACGTGATATATTAGACTGGGAAAAAGTTGTAGTTGGGCCACTTGCTGGAATTCTTAATAGCGCTATGCAACGTCGTAATGCAGCTCGACGTATTGTAAATGAAAGACTTGAAAATATGAAAGCATCATCAGCAGGACTAAGTGTTACAACATTGGTTACATAGTGTTTTTTTTATTTTATTTTTTTCCTTTTCGTATATATAGATTTAAGTGTATGTCAATTATTATTGAACTTTAAGATTGTATTTCTCTCCCCCTGTTTTATTATTATTTTAATTATTATTATTATTATTAATGTAAATTATACAATTTATATGGGTATATGATCATATACAGAAGAAAAACAAATATTATTTTTTTTTTTTTGATTTGTTTTTAAAACGAATAAAGAAAAAAAAAGGGGGGGAAACGGAATATATCTTATTATTATTATTATTTATTTTTTTTTTTCATATTTTCATTTCTCTCTTTTTTCTCTTCAGTAGTAGCGTAAGGACGCCACATTATTATTATTATTCACAGATAGAAAATATATATATATATATATATTTATTTATAGTTAAAAAGATATGAATTTTGGTGCAGGAAGTTTACCAACTTCTTCCTCCTCTGCAGGAGCTGAAAATGCTCTTTCCGAGCTCACCGCATTATTACCAGAAAGTTGGAATGAAAACGGTGGCGCCCTCACACGAACTCTTGGTAATTTATTACAAAATCCTTTTTTTAGTGCCGGTGCTGGATTATATCTTTTAACATTTGCCGGTGCCGCCGCTCGATCCTTTTCTGTTGCATTTCAAACTGCGATGCGAAGACGTTTTGTTGTTTCAATGGAAGTTACAAGTCAAGATGAGAGTTATAGTTGGATGGTGCGCTGGCTCGCCCAGAACCCAGCCTTTCATGTGCAACAAGTTAATGTCACCACACGTAATACAACTATTTTTTCAAATGATGAATCCTCCCATGAATGTTTATATGCCCCGTGTACAAATATTCGTCATTGGTTTTGGTATAATAACAGACCAATGATATTGCAACGTCGCCGCGTTGAAACACAAGCGATGGGAACTGATGTATTAGAAACCATGCAATTATCCACTATAGGATTATCAACTACGATTATGCAAGATATATTAGAAGACGCACGAAGATTAACTTCCATGCGAAATAGTGATCACACTGTGATTTATCAAAATGCTGGTGGGCGTTGGGTGCGACAGGAGCCCCGCCGCCGCCGCCCCCTTCACTCTGTTGTATTAGATAATAATATAAGTCTTGAAATATTAAACGATGTAAAGTTATTTTTAAACTCAAGTCAATACTATGAGGACCTCGGGGTCCCATATCGTCGAGGTTATCTTTTACACGGCCCACCAGGGTGTGGGAAAAGTAGTTTTGTTATGGCGTTAGCAGGAGAATTACGATTATCTATTTGCCCATTAAGTTTATCAAGTCGGGGCCTTGGTGATGAAACACTTATTGGATTATTAAATAGTGCCCCACTTCGTTCAATTGTATTATTAGAAGATATTGATCGTGCGTTTAGTGCGGATAGTCATATTACAATGAGTGGATTATTAAATGCATTAGATGGGGTGGCAGCTCAAGAGGGAAGATTAGTATTTATGACTACAAATCATGTAGAAAGATTAGATGATGCATTAATTCGACCAGGACGATGTGATGTGAAACTTGAAATTGGATTACTTTCTCGACATCAAGCACGACATTTGTATAAAAAGTTTTTTCCAAATAGTAGTGAAGCATTACAGGAGGAATTTGCAAAATTAATTCCAGCTCATGTGTTAAGTGTGGCGCAAATACAATCACA
The DNA here is from genome assembly GCA_030849755.1 of Trypanosoma avium. NCBI lineage: Eukaryota > Euglenozoa > Kinetoplastea > Trypanosomatida > Trypanosomatidae > Trypanosoma > Trypanosoma avium. Next base: position 4,091 of record JASANY010000777.1, read on the forward strand.
TTTATTTTTACATCGAGATAACCCAAAGGAGGCAGTTCGGGCGTTACCAGAGTTTTTACAAACTGTAAAATCATTTGAAACACAATTGCAAAAGGCACGAGAGCGAGAAAAGGATATGGCGCGTTTGAAACGGGCACCTATGCTACATAATATAAGTGAAATGCATGAATAAATAAATAAATAAAGAATTACATGATGTTGTTAGCCTTTCTCCTATTCAAATTATTATTATTATTATTATCTATTGTTATTATTATTTTTTTTTTTTTTTTACTCTAATTATTGTTAAAGAAATATAATAAGATTTGAAGTAATACAGTGAGGGAGTTTTGAATGGTGAATTGTTTGTTGTTGTTGTTGTTGTTTTGTTTTTGCTTGGCTGGTTGGTTGACATTATTATTGTTCTTGTGGTGGTTTATTATTATTATGATATACATATATATGGATATTGGTGGTTTTTATTTAAAATCATTTCCCCTCATGCTGCATTTTTTATTTTTTATTTTTTATTATTATTTAATAAATTTATTTTTCTTCCACTCTCTTTTCTCTCACACACACACACACTCTCTCTCTCACTCTCTCTACATATATATATATATATATATATATATATATGGAATTATATTATTTTATAAATATTGCTTTTTTTTATTTATAGTCTCTTAGACTAGTAAGAAACTGGAAAGTGTCTAGCGTCCCTACTTCTTCACCGCCTACAGTTGGCACTGAAAGAATTATTATCTTTCATCGCCCACATTCTGATTTAAATTCTAATTCTAATTTTATAGTATTACAAGGAGAAGAAAGAGGACAAGTTATACGAGTACGCAAATTAAAAAAAAAAAGATTACTTCTCTTATTTCGAATTCACACCATTTCCTCACAGCCCGCCGCTAGTAATAATAATAATAATATTATTAATATTAATAATAGGCGCTTGTTAGGAATTGCACCAAATCCACAAAGTGGGAGGTGCCTACTCACACCTTCGCAACAAATACAAATACAACAAGGAGAATCTCAGAGAAGAGAGAGAATTAATAATGAAAGATTAATAATAACAACAAGAGAAGTAGGAAGACGACAGGTGGTGCCGGCGCAAGTAGTTCCCAGACCTACACTTCAACAACAAACACAAATAATTCAACAAATACAACAATTACAAAGACCAATAGGAAATGAAAGAGTAATAGTTTCAACATCACAACAACAACAACAACCAAGGCAAATAAATAATACCAATAATAATAATAATAATAATAACAATAATCAACAACGTGTTATAAATAATGTACGACCACCACAAGAAACAACACAACAAACACAACAATTAAATACTCAGCGTATTATTCGCCCCACAACTCAAGAACAACGACATTCTATTAATGAACGATTGACTGCAACAATTCTACAAGAAGTTTCTCATCCGAATGTACATTCTCCTAATACAAATCAACAACAAATACAAATACAACAATTACAACAGGAAACTCCTCAGCGGCCGCTAATAACACAATCAAATCCGCAGCGGGCACCAGTTAATGAACGTTTGATATTGCAACAACAACAACAACAAAGGCAGGTAAATAATAATAATAATAATAATCAACAACAACAACGAGAACAACGTGTTATAAATGTACGACCATCACAAGAAGTAAACCCTCGTCCTCCAGTTTCCTCTAATCAAATACAAATACCACAAAGACAAGTAAATATTAATAATAATAATAATAATAATAATCAACAACAAATAATTAATCGAAGAGTAACCATCCCACAACAGCAAGTAACACCTCCGTCTATAATTACACCTCATCCTCAAGTGAATCAAACACAACGTCAACGACAAATAAATAATAATATTAATAATAATATTAATATTAATAATAGACGAGCATCTGCACCAACGCCTCATCCTCGTATCATATTATCACAACAACAAAGACAACAACAAATACGTGCTCCAGTATCAAATTTAGTAAAAAGGCCAAATGTTGTGAGTGTTTTAAATCGTAGAGTTCCATTACAATCAAATTCTAATTCTTCTTCTTCTTCTTCATCTTCTTTAAATTCTTCTTTAAATTCTGCACCTAGAGGACGTTGTTGTGTTTGTTTTGATAAACAATCCGTAATTGTACTTCTTCCATGTCATCATTTATGTATTTGTGAGGTGTGTGTGCATAAATTAATTCGAAAATATTGTCCATATTGTAATCAGGTATTTTCAAGTGCTGCCCGGGTGTTTATTCCATAAAATATACATTTTTTTAATGTGAGGTGATGTTATTGTTTTGTTTATTTGTGTTTTTTTTTTTTTTTTTTTTTTTTTTCGTTATTATTATATATTTTTGCATTGTGTGAGGAGAGGGGGTAACAAAAAAGAAAAGAGAGGGAGGGAGGTGAATAGTTTTAAGGGTTTTTTTTTAATTATTATTATTAATTTTACGACAGTAAGTTTAATATGTATAAGTATATATATATATATATATATATATTCGTATGTTTGTACGTGGAGGGGAGTCTCTCTTTCTTTTCAAATAGCTCATTGTTTTTCCTCTCTCTATTTATTTATTTTTTATTATTATTATTATTATTAAAGATTGTGGGTTTTCTCTTTCATCGCTAGTACTATTGCTATTTTATTTATATGTACAGCATTCACTTTACGTTTTCATTTAAACGAAAACAATAATATTAGTTTAGTAACAAAAAGTGAGGGATGGAGTGAGAAAAAAAACATTCATTATGTATCTTGTTTATTTCGAAACTATATATATATTTATTTATTTATTTATAGAAAATCTAAATTATGTTGTGATTCTACAATCTCTTCTTAGTACGGTTTTGCTATTTTTTTTTTAATTTACGATTATTGTTATATGCTCATTTTTTATAGTGTTTTCCCTTTTAATTATTCCATATATATATTTCTTGTTTATTTCCTCATTTTTAAAAGTCAAAAAAAAAAATAATAATAATAATAATAGTAATAATAATGACAGACCTATTCCTTTTTGTCTTTCCCCTTCACCTTTATGTATCATTTATTCTTCTTTCTCTCTCTCTCTCTGTTTAATTATATATATATATAAATAAATATATATATATATCATAATATTACTACATATAACTTTTTTTGCGCCAACGAGCGATCGCACCCGATAAGCAAAACCAAACAACACAAACAAATATACATATATATATATATATATAATTAATATTAAAATATTAATATATTAATGCCCTCAGGTAACGGATGTCGCGCCAATCAACGACGTGCTCGTGAGCAGGCTAAACTGCAGAGTAAAGGTAACGCCCACACCGCAGCCGATAGAAAAAAACATGAGGAGTCTAAAAGTGCAATTCAGTGCCTTTTGTGTTTTCAAGGCTTTCCTAAAACTGTGCGACGATTAGAGTTGGAGCAGCACGTGGAGAGTCGACACGCGAAGTGTGGGAAAGGGTTTGGGGAGTTGTTTCCTAATTTTACAGATTAAATATAAATATATATATATATATAAATATATATATATAAATATATATATATATGATTTTATAAGTAAAGAATAGAAGCGGGGAGGAGGAGGAGGAGGAGGAGGGGGGGGATTTAATATAAAGAAGGAGAGAGAATAGAGACAAAAGTTATTTTAAAACAGAAAAAAAAACAATGATTATCATTATAATTATAATTAAATAATGGTAATAGATAAACTAATAAATAAATAAGGCATCATGTTGTATATATCTCCCATAATGCAAATGGGAAGAATATGCGGGGGGGGGTAGGTAGGATATTTTGTTTTATTATTATTATTATTAATTATTATTTGTTTTTTTTATTTTTTTCTTAAAGGGAAGTTAATATATAACGCATTAAATAGTAATATATAAATAATAATAATAATAATGTCACGCCTTATTAAACACTATGATTCCTGTAAAACCGCCTTCTTTTGCTGTGATATTCAAGAAAAATTATCCCCACGAATTGCAAACTTTCCCAATTGTATATTTGTTTCAAATAGATTTGCAACATTACATAATATATTAGCAAAAGGTAATAAAAGTATATTTATTGTAACAGAACAATTCCCACAAGGCGTTGGGCCAACTTCAAAAGAAATTAAAATTCCACCCGATGCTCATATATTTGCAAAAACACAAAGTTCCATGTTAATACCAGAAGTTTTAAATTTAATTAATATTCCTGAAGTCGAGCAAGTGATATTATGGGGAAATGAAACACATGTGTGTATTTTACAAACTGCTGCAGCTTTGTTAGATTTAAATAAAAAAGTTGTGATTGCAGCCGATGGCACAGGAAGTCAAATGAAATTAGATCATAAAATGGCAATTCAATTATTACAATCTTGGGCTAATGATAAGTGTTATGTTTCAACTTCAGAGTCTATTATGATGCAATTAATTAAAAATGCAGCGGATCCAATATTTAAAGCTGGGGTGAAGGAACTTATGATGTATAAACATCCATTGCGATAAAAGAAATAATAATTATTATTATTAGTTATTGGTTATTATCATGGGGTTTTTTTTTATTATTATTATTACTTGAAATATATATTACAAAAAAGAATTATTATTGGTTTATTTATATATTGGGTTAATTATTAATCCTCTTGATGGGTGAGCTGAAGTTCTCAAAGTAAATGCAAGCGTTGTATGTGTAAAAGTGCAAATAGTTTTTCTAGCAAATTGGGATTACACTTTTTTTTTTTTTTTGTTTGTTTTATTTTATTTGTTAATTTGAGTTTATTTTATTTTTTGGTTTATTTCATTATTGTTGTTTGATTTTCTTTTTTAATAAGAAATCTTCTTTCTCTCAGAGAAATGATTCTAATATTAATTTACAGTTATAGTATTACATGAGTGTATGGAAATATTTAAATAAATTATTATTTATTATCATTTATTTTTTTATTTTTTTTTTTTACCTTTATTTGCTTTAAGCCCCTCTTTTACTGAGTGTTTTTAGGTTAGAAACACAAACAGACACACACATATAGAAAGAAAGAGTTTAAAGCAAAATAAGAACATATATATATATTTATTTATTTATTTATATTTATTATATTTGAATTAGTTATGTTTTCTCGACTTTCACTTTCATGGCGTCCCACATCTGTGTTTATTATAACACAAAACACATCTCTGCTTACATGTTATCGACATATAAGTTATAATGAAACCAAACAACAAAAGCAACAAATTAATTCAGGAAATAGTAAAAAAAATCGTCGAGTTAAAAAAGTTTTAGAAAAAATAAATAATAATAAAGAAGAGGAATTAGGAATTATAAATAATGAAATACCTCAAAGTAGTTCTATACCTGTAGCTCCAACATTAGCTGTATCAAATATTATACCGCCATTAAAAGTAAAATCTCCAAAAAAGAAGAAAAAGAATAGTATTAATAATAATAATAATAATAATAATAATATTAATAATAATGACATTGATAATGATGAAAAGATTGTAGATGAAGAAAGCAGACGATTTATGCAATTATTACAGGAGGAATCTTTGCAACGTAATCGAAAAAAACAAAAGCATGCATCAGAAGTTGAGGAAGAAGATGAAAATAATAATAATAATAATAATAATAATAATAAACTAGATGAAAATGATGAAAGTAATTCATATCTTGCCCAACTCGAAGGTAAAACCAATAAACCACATTTACAAAACAAAATATCAGATCACATAGAAACTAGTACCCTCCACAAAAAAAATATTAATATTAATAATAATAATAATAGTAATAATAATAATAAAGAAGATAGTCTTAGCATAGATCAACGCCGCGCTATTGATTTAGCTTTACAAAATTATAATATTTTTATTACTGGTGGCGCCGGCACTGGGAAATCTCTCATAATTCGCGAAATCGTTCAACAACTTCGCACAAAATTAAAAAAAAATGTTTTCGTCACCGCCACCACTGGTGTTGCAGCTTTAAATGTACGAGGATCTACAATTAATAGTTTTGCTGGAGTTATGTTTGGAAATAATAACGCACGGGAGTTATTAAAAATAGTGCGTAGAAATAGAAAAGCCTCCTGGCGATGGAAGCATTGTGCAACATTAATTATTGATGAAATATCAATGTTAGATCCGTTATTGTTAGATAAATTAGATTATATAGCACGAGCTATGAGGAAATGTAAGGATAAAGCATTTGGGGGAATGCAAGTTATTTTGTGTGGGGATTTTTTACAACTTCCACCCATTCCACCTCGAAATCATCAACTTCAATATAATAATAATAATAAAAGAAAACAAAAACAACAAGAGGATGAAATAGAAGAAAATGAAGAAGAAAAACGTCGAATGCAATATTGTTTTGAAGGAGAAGCTTGGAAGGCATTAGAGTTAACAACTGTTGTGTTAAAACAAAAATTTCGTCAACATCATGATGCTACTTTTCAAAGTATTCTTAATGATGTTCGTTTAGGTGTTATTTCACCAGAAACACATCATTTACTTTTGTCGCGTACTGTGCAATTAGCATCGAATGCACGATCACGCAAGAATAATAATAGTAATAGTAATAATAATAATAATAATAATAATATAGGAGGTTTAAGTGAAGAAGTTGATAAACATGTACGTTTGTGTGCTACAAACAAAGAAGTTGAAGATCGAAATGCAAAACACTTCGCAGCATTAGAGCCACAAGGAATTCCAGACTTTACTTCATATATAAATGGATTAAAACAATTTGATAATAAACGAGAATCTAATAATAATAATAATAATAATATAGATTCAGAAGATTCAGATTTTCTACAAGCTTATGTGGGAGAAGCTAAAAATAATTCTAATAATATTATTCAAGAAACTATAAATGAAAACTCATTACACCCACTTTACATGTATCGTGCCTATGATTCCTATGATGATGATGAAGGCGTTGGTTCTAATAGTTATAATAATTATAATTATAGTTTTAATAGTAATAATAATAATAATAATAATAAAGTAAGTTTAAATTCAGCATCATGGGTTCGATTTGAAGATAGTACACTTCCTACAGAACTTTCTTTAAAAGTCGGCACTCGAGTTATGCTTTTACAAAATATATCTTTACGATTAGGACTTGTGAATGGCTCCGTAGGAGAAGTTGTTGGATTTTTACATCCGTTAGAATTAATTGAAATCGTTTTACGAGCCCCACGTGAGCGTCAATATATTTCAGCACGAGGCAATGAATTACTTTTACGTGGGGGATTTAAAACAATAAGTGATGCATTTCGTTGTGTGGATACTTATATTGGGCAATCGTTATTTTGGGCATTAAAACAAAAGAATTTACGAAATCCAACAGAGGTAAGTTATGGAAGTGTGTATGGGAATTTACATTATCGCGATATTCAACGATTAGTTGGATTATCATTAACAGAAGAATATAATAATAATAATAATATAAGTGAAAGAATTCATCCATTAGAGTTATATTTGGGAGGTATTTCAGCACGGGAGTTACACCGAACACGACTCCCAATTGTACGATTAGATTTACAACCCCAGCATCTTTCATTAAAAGATATGTTATTAAATAATAATAATAATAATGAAACAAATACTACTACTACTAATAATAATAATAATAAAACAAAACTTCCAAGACATGTATATGCTTGTATTTCTCCAATATCTCATCAATGGTATATGGGTGATCAGGTGGTGGCAACGCGAACACAAATACCACTTCGTCAAGCCTGGGCTATTACAGTACATAAAGCTCAAGGATTAACAATTTCACATGTAGAAGTTGCAATGCATCGCTTTTTCTCTCCTGGTCAGGCATATGTTGCATTAAGTCGAAGTACACGATTAGAAAATATTCGACTTTTAAATTATAGTGAAAATAGTATTCGAGCGTGTCCTGTGGCAAAGGCGTTTCATGCGGGGTTAGAGGAAACGGAAACATTTGAAGTTTAAATTGTTAGTTAATACTTATTTATATAAATATTTATATATATATATATATATATATATATATATATTAACTGAGTGAAGTTGCTATTGTATGCGTATATAAATTTATGAGATTTTTTTAAAAGTAGGAAAAAAGTTTATTTTAACTAAATATATATATATATATAGAAAGAAAGAAAGAAATAGATTTGTAGTATGTGGAAAAATGAGGATTATGTTTAAAATAATAATAATAATATACTAAGTTACAGTTTACCATGACACCAAATAAATTAATTAATATTTTACATTAAACTTTAATGAAAAACAGAAGCATAGATACTATTTATACATAGATATAGTTGAATAATAAATAAATAATATATATATATATAACTATAATTCATAATCTTAATAATAGTGGTTTTTAAAACAATAATTAGGATTTTATTATTATCATTTCTTTTCTCTTTTCTTTGTCTTTTTAATTATTTATTTATTTATAGGGACGGGGGGCAGCACTCATAACACGCACACGTACCCGTACACGTACACGTAAACAAAAAAAGTAGAAAAGAAAAGTAAAAAAAAAAGAAAAAACAAAGCACACCGAAACAAACAAACAAAGAATACATATACATATATATAATCAAGAAAATCGAAATAAAAAAAGACTAAAAACAAATAACAAATGCACAACAGCAATCAAGAACTCAGTGAACCCACCATTGTTGGTGACTTTAAAGTGTACAATGTCAGTGGCTCTCAGTTTGAAGTTCCTAAAAAATATACTTTACTTAAAATATTAGGCATGGGCGCCTATGGTATTGCCTGCAGTTGTTTAAATGAAGAAACACAAAAAAAAGTTTCTATTAAAAAGTGCCGCGATGTATTTCGTGACTTAGATGATGGGAAGCGTGTGTTACGTGAAGTTGCTATGATGCGTTTCTTTAGACATGATAATTTATTACATATTATGGATATATTACCTCCCATGAAAGATTATAATGAATTTCGAGATGTTTACATTGTAACCCCGTTAAAAGATGTAGACATGAATGTTGTGCTACGATCACGACAAGTATTAGAGGAAACACACGTGCGTTATTTTGTATATCAAATATTACGTGGATTAAAATATTTACATAGCGCCGGTGTAGCACATCGTGATTTAAAACCTGCCAACCTCGTCACCGATATTTCATGTGATTTAAAAATAATTGACTTTGGACTTTCCCGAAGTGTCACAGTACCAAATCATGAGTTAACAGATTACGTTATAACGCGATGGTATCGCCCACCAGAGTTATTATTAGAAAATAATGATTACAACACAGCTGTGGATATATGGAGTGTGGGGTGTATTATGGCGGAAATGTATAATCGCAAACCCGTGTTACCAGGACGTAATACAATGGATCAACTGCGATTAATTTGCACACATATTGGAAAACCACCACAAGCCATGGTGGACAACGCAGAGGCGCTGGAGAAACTGCACGACCTCCCAAATGGAAGTTTAGATATAAGTAAACTTGTACCAGGGTTAACAAACAAGGATGGGGTTGACTTTTTACGAAAAATGTGGGCGCTAGATCCTAAAGAAAGACCAAGTGCAGGGGAATTATTAAAACATCCTTTTATGGCCTCACTACATGATGAGGAGGATGAGCCGGAGTGTGGTGAATTGTTTCATTGGGAGTATGAAATGCAAGAAATGAGTGCGGGAGAACTGCGACGGGCGTTTTGGGAGGAAATATGTGCGTTTAACCCACAACTGCGATCACAATTGCCGCCTCTTCATAATAATTAAATTAAATGAATAGTAATAATGGTTTAATTAATATATTTTTGTTTATTTATATATTTATATTTATATATATATATGTGTGTGGTTTTTTTGTTTTGTTTTAAGATTAGAGGTGGTGAGGAAGGGGATAATTAATAATAACAAGATAGAGGATAAAGAAGAAGAAGTGAAATATATATATATATATATATATATTGGAAAGGAGTAGGAAGTGTATGTGTGTGTAATGGGAGATTTTAAGAAGAAATATTAAAAAAAAAAAAAATTGAAGCGATAAATTTTTTTTTTTTTTTTTTTTCTTTTTTTAAGAAAAGAGAGAGAAAGCGGATATATAAGTAAATATTTATTTTTATTCGTACATGTTTATATATTTATTTATATTTGTAAATATATACATTTTATTATTATTATTATTATTATTATTGTGTTCGAGTGTGTGTTTTTGGTGATTTTTCTTTTTTTTTTTAATATTGTTGATGTTTATTTATTTTAATTTTCTTTTCTTTCCTTTATATATTTCTCTGAGTTTGTTTTTTTGTTGTTGTTGAAATAGATATGACGATAATTAAAAGAAGCAGCAGAAAAGAGAGATATTGTTAAAGAAATTAGAATTTAATCGTAGAGTAATAAAATAAAAAGAAAAAAAAAGAAAATTATATTTGTTTTTTTTATTTTTGTTTGTTTTTATATTTATTTTGCTGATTTTTTTTTTTTGTTTTTATTATTATTTTTCAGGCGTCTGTTTCAGTGTTTTTTTATCTCTTATTTTTTTCTTTATTTGCTGCATATATATATATATATATATATAAATGATATAAAAAAAAAGAAATAAAAAATGAGAGAGAGGGAGTGAATATAGTAAATTGGGCTTTAGGAAATATATATATTTATTTTTCTTTTTTGTTTATCTTTTGGTTGTTATTATATATATATATAATTATTGATTCCTTCCTTCAAACAAACAAAAAAAAAAAAAAAACTTAAATATTATTATGTTTTTGATATGTTTTTTTTTTTTTCTTTTTTTGATCCTTTGAAGAGTCATATCAAAACAAAATAAATGAATGATAATTAAAAAAATAATTTAAATAGAAATAAATAAAGATCAATCACTAGGGAACTTTGCATAATTATTATTATTATTATTATTATTATTATTATTAATAAAATTTGCAAAAGAAAACAAAAAAAAAAAAAAACACTCATTCAATCATATATGCATTGCTGTATATACTCTCAAATAATAATTGAGAAAAAAAATAATATAAAAATCAAAAAATATATAAATATAGAAAAATGAAGGTGAAGATTAGAAATAAGAAATTATTGAAAAAAAAAAAATAATAATAATAATAATAATAATAATAATAATAAATGAGGGTATGAACTTATTAGAAAATTTAAGAGTTTTTTCTTTTTTGGAGTTGAAAGAATGGAGCATTATATAATTAATACATTAATAATAATTAAATGAAAATATATATATATATATTTTTGTTGTTGTTGTTCTTGTTGAGGAATTGAAAAGAAACATTTATTATTAGAAGAAAAAAAGAAAAGAAGTTGACATTTACTAATACTTAATAACTAATTAATAATAATAATAATAATAATAATGTTGATGCATGTTTTTTCTTTTTCTTTTTTTTATTTGCTTTTTTCTCTTTGTTGACTTTACAATTTCTTTTCATATTATTATTATTATTATTATTATTCTTATTATTATTCCAATTGCTCTCTTTATTCTCATTTCCCCTTACTTCTGATGCGATCGTCCTTTTTTTTTTTTGTTTGTTTGTTTTTTTGGTTTGTTGTTATTATATTGTTTTTTTCATTTTTTTTTTTTTTTTTTTTTTTTTTTTTGTGGTTTCTTTATATATAATATTTTATTTGTGTGATTTCTTTACATTTTTTTTTTTTTTTGTTGTTGTTTTTCTTGTTGGTATTATTTGTTTGTTTGATTTTTATTATTATTATTATTATTATTTTCCTCCTCCTTGCTAGTACTAGTAAATATTTATTCCTATATTTATATATTTCCCTTTTTATTATTATTAATATTAATTACTACTATTTTTAAATATCTCTCTATTTATGAATTAATTTTATAAGTTTAAATAATCTCTTTTATTTTCTCTTTCTTCTTGTATATATATATATATATATATATATATATATATTATTTTCTTCTAAAGTATAAAAATAGAAAATAATTTAAAAAAATAAACAAATATTTTTTTAATAAAGGAGGGTAGTCTAAGAGAGAGAGAAAGATAAAAGAAATACATTCTTTTTTCTTTCCCCCTTTTTAAAATAAATAAAAAAATTAAAAACACTTACATTACTAATAGAACACAGAGAAACAAAAAGAAAAATTATTAGAACTCTCACTCACACTCTCACATATTATTTTGCAATATAATAATAATAATAATAATAATAATATATATATATTATTATTTATTATTATTATTATTATTATTATAAATAGAAATAAAAGTGTGAGGGGAGGGGAGGGGAAAAGACACACACACACACTCAAATACATAAATACAGAGACACACAAATTAAAAAGAAATAATAATAATAATAAAATTTATTTAGTTTGACATCGTTACTAGAAGTTTATTTGTTATTTTTACCCCTCTATTCCCTCTTATATATATATATATAATTAATTAATTAATTAATTGGAATTTGAGGAAGGAGAGGTTCTATACTCAATTTATTTATTTTTATTTTTATTATAGTTAAAAAATCGATAATACTTTCTACATTTAACATAATCATAGAAAGGAAATAAATAAATAAATAATAAATGACTGTGAAAGAGCAGAAAGGAAATAATAGGAATAACATTATACAAAATGATTTACAAATGTGTAAAGTAAAGTCATTAGAAACTGTAGAAATAGGAGAAAAAATAGGAACAAAAACAAATATCATAGAAAAAGAAAAAAGAGAAAAAATTATAATAGGAAGAAGTCAACAAAAACGAACAAAAAGTTTAAATTTTATGTTTTCATTTAGAATTATTAATATTATTATTATTATATTTTGCTTATTATTGGGATTATTTGGGAATGTAGTGAAAGCTGAATTAGGATTTGTTCCAACAAATGTTGCCCAACTTTCTCTCTATCAAACAGCTCAACTTCGATTTGAAAGTAATACTTTAGTTGGAGATCCTCCTATAATTGTAGGCGATAAATTTTATTTTATTTTAGATTCTCCTGATATTACTTGTAATACTACAGGAAGTGGCAATACTGAAAATAATTTTAATATTACTTCCGCTACCACAGGAGGAGTTACAGGATTATCTACAATTAGTGTTCGAAATAATATATTTACTGTTGGTTCTTCTTATATTATTTGTTATATTACAAATGGAAATGTATATAGAGTTCGTCGTAGACCTATAGCTGGTTCACCAATTACTTCTACTTCTTTACTTGTATGGGAAACTATTTATAATAATTTTAATATGCAACCAACAACAGCTTCAGGTGGGCAAGGACTTGTAAATCTTACAATTCAACAACTTGAAGTAATAAATAGACCAATAAATCAAGGATTAGGAAGTGGAAATAATATATTTCTTATTCCTTGTAATCCTCCAACTACAGAAGGAGGAATTATATGTAGTGGTATTAATAATTTGCCAGAAATATGTGCAACACTTCCATTAAATAGAATTCAACTCAGTAATTTAAGAGGTGTGGGTTCTCTTTCTGTAACTGGAAGTTTTACAGTTCCATATATTCCTAATGATAATGGATATTTTATTTGTGCTCCATATTGTTTTGATTCCAATGTAAATTGTGGAAGTGCTTCAGTACAAATGTCTTATACAGTTGTAACACCAACAAATAATAATTTTATATTAACATTTACTGAAGCAAATCCTGCAACTTATATAGTAACTCCAGTAAGTCCACAAGCAAGAGAACAAGGATATATAATATTAACAGGAACAGGATTAAATGTAAATGATAATATTCGAATTATTCGTGCAGGTGATTTATGTGCTTCACCTACAGCATCATTATTAAGTAATATAATTATTGGATCTGTTGTATTGATGAGTGAAACAAGTGTAAATGTTTCTTTTATTGCACCAGATATTATTACTTCACAAATGCGTGGGCGTGTTTGCTATCAACGTGCAGGAACTAATTTATGGTCTCCAGTTTATAAAACAATAACTTCACAAATATCTGATTTTACAATTGATATTTTACAACCCACAACATTTTCTGTGGTTCCTGCAAGTCCAATTATTGGGCAACCGATTTCTATTTTCTTTACAGGAACTGGACTTAATTCAAATACAGATGATGCCTTTTTAACATCTAATAATAATATTTGTAATCCTGATGCAACAAGTGATATTAATTTTCAATGTACATTAATAGGTGCAACAGCCCCACAATGTAATGTGTTAGTAGATCCTCCAACAAATCAAGGTTTGACTTTACAAATTTGTTATCGAAAAGAAGGTAGATTAAATTATGCAATGATTAAAGGAAATATAATTACACAAAATCGTAATCCTATTTATACAATATCACCATATCCATTATATGCTGGACAAAAGGCAACAATTACTTTTATAGGTCAAGGACTTTCACTTGCAGATACTGTAAATTTTATTTCAAGTGATGAAACATGTGGAACTGGAACTCCACTCACAACATTTAATATTGCGAATGGAGTTGAAATAACTTCAGGTACAAATTATCAATATGATGCTGTGGGAACTGGAGGCCAATGTTTACAAGTATGTTATAGAATGAGTAATTCTGCAATTTGGTCTGTAGCTCGCCCAAGAGAAATGAAATCTATTAAAGAAGATTGTCCAGGTCAAAATTTATTTATAAGTAATTATGATCTTCGCTTTTCACTTCCATTTAGTGAAATTACAGCTAAAGAAACCGTTGCATTAACACTTACTTCAGGAGCAATACCCTCTTTAATAAAACTTGTTAGAGCTGATGATTCATGTGCTGCGAAATTTTGTATTATTAATTCCATTACAACAACAGCATGTGAAATAGCACAAAATAATGCAGATTTTACATCTTCTATTAATGGCGGTGGTGGGGCTATTATATTTGCAGCATTAGCCAGTACAAGTTATATATTATGTGGATTAAATGGAGGAGATACATATATTCCTATTCTTAGATTAGGAAGTGCCCCAGCTTCAACTTCTTTTGCATTTCAAACTTCTACAGAAAATCCAATTATTGAAAGTTTTGCTCCAGCACGTTGGCGTGTTGGACTTGCATATTTAAATACAACATTTAGTGGAATTTCACTTAATAGTAGTACAGATATGGTACGAGCATTTCCAGCGAGTGCGTTATTATCATCTACAGCATTTGTGTGCCCACCACCAACTTCAATTTCGCCTACACAATTAATTGCAAATTTATTAATAAGTGAAAGTACAACAAGTACAACAGCTGTGTATACACGATCAGATAGAATGTTTACAGGTGATCGTGTACATATTTGTTATATTTGGGGCGGAGGAAATCGTATTACGTATACTGGTGTTTTAACTTTCTCAGAACGTGTTCCATCACAATTAATAACTTCAGCTGCGCCTATTGGAGGATATCGTGCTGGAACTCCAATAACATTTGAATTTAATTCTAATACAACTGCATTACAACCTACTACAGATCAATTATATTTTTTTCGATATCCACTTACATCTAATCCGAATCCTAATTGTTATTGTGGTGCTTCCTGTTTACCTACAGCACGTGTTGCATATGATGATGTTTCATTAACAGCAGGTGCCACAGCATTTAATGTAATTTGGATGCGTCCTCGTGGATTTAATAATTATGATTATAGTGCTATTTATATTTTATGCTATGATACTATTTCCTCTGGAAGTGTAACTTATATGGGGCGATTATTAGTAAATATGAGTCAACCAACATATTATACTGTAACGAATGCAGGAAATAATGTTGTGGGGTATCCAATTACAATTGAAGCTGTGCAACATTGTCTTGGTGCTTCTTGTCAAATTCTTAGTATTGAAGATGCTATGAGAGTTGTTCCAGTAGCAACAGAGTGTTATCAATTAAATGATGAATCCCTTCCAGCTGGAATTGCAGAAAATATAAGTGAGGCAACTTCTACTGGAATTCGATATACACAACGTGTGGTGGTAAATACTGCGGGTAATTATAGAATTTGTTATCGAATTGGTGGAATTTATCAAGAATTACCATATTCAACAAGTTATGATTTAACACCACTTAATATTGGGGAAGCAGATCCTATTTCTTTTACCGTTATACCTGCAGCACCTTCTTCTGGACAATTTATTACAATTCAATTACAATGTTCAGCAACTATTTGTTCAAGATGTGTAAATGTTTGGTTAGTTCCAGGCATAGGAGCATCTTGTTGGGAAAATATAAAAGGTACATTTTCAAGTGATAATTGTTTAAAGTTAACGAGGGTACAATTTCCTAATGAATATCTTCCACAAGGAAATTTTACAACTTGTTATGGATCTAATATGTTAAATAATAGACGTGTACCAGGAACACTTGAAGTCGCTGTTGCAAATCCTTCTAGTTTTACTTCATCCTCTACAAATATTTTTGTAAATCAAGATTCCGATGTAACGATAACTATTACAGGTACTGGACTTACAACAAATGATCAAATATTTCTTTTGACTTCTATTGGATTTACCTGTCATGATCTTCGCACCAATGAATTACAAAGTAATAGTACATTAAGTAACTGGTTTGCTCCTAGTGTAAATCCTAATGTTTTAACAATTGATAGTACAGGAACAAGTGCAACTTGGATTGTTTCAAATCGTGATAAAAGATTTGGGGTTGGACTTGTTTCAGATCCTACTTTATGTGATAATCCAGGTATTTCTTGTACAATGCAACTTTGTTATGCTAGAAGTGGTGCAACGTGGGCTCCTGTTAATATTTTACAATTACCAAATATTCAACTTTTTCCTTCAGATCCTTCTAGTGCTTCCTTTGATCATTATCCATTAGCTGTTGGAATGTATAGTAGTGTAACTGTTGTGGGTCGAGGTTTACAAGTCACAGATGTTTTAACGGTACGTAAAGTAAATTGTTTAGGAGATGCAATTACAATTCGTATTGGAACACCAACTGTAAATGAAGAAGGAACTGAATGGATTGGTGTGGTGCGTTTTATATTAAATGATTCTGTAAATTACGCTGTGTGTTATACTCGTGGAACTTCTACAACTGAAATTGAAAGTGTAGATGCTGCAGGGCAATCACCTATTTCAATATTATCTTCATTATATTATAGATATGATAATACGAATATAACGGATAATCATGAAATGGAACAATATGAATTACTTTTTGTCGGGGCGGAATTTGCTGCAGGATTTCCTCTTGAAGTTCAATCAGTAGATTTAATTACTAGTGATACAGAATGTAATTATATGCCATATTATACTTCAACTGGTAAAGATCCTGAATTTGATGTAACGCTTAATTTTTTAAGATTAACAACAAAATATTTTGGTGGTCGTCTTAATATACCTGCTGGAGAATATGCTCTTTGTATTCAAGTTACAACTGGATTTTTTAAAGTGACATCTCGTATTAGTGGAAATATATTAACAGTTGGAACTGCGAATCCTCCATTATATACTGCAACTCCATCCGTACCATTTCCTGGACAATTATTTAATTTAAATTTTCAATTAACAAGTGGAACCGTTGGGGATAATGAATTATTACAAATTATAGATGGAACTCTTTATGATTGTGGAAATCATAATACTACAATTGTGGGTGAATTTCCTCTTGTAGCTGTAGAAAATAATAATACACAAGCCCAGGTAACAGGTATTATACTTTCAGAAGATTATTTAGGTAAAATGTTAACAGTTTGTTATAAGCGAACTGGTGGAACTTTTGCAACAGTTTCTCGAAATGAATTAATAGATCGTAATCTTCGAATTATGCGACAAATCCCATCAGCCTGGAGTACACTTCCAACACAACCTCAATCCCAAAGAGCACTTCAAATAACTTTTACAGGAAATGCAGAAAATCCAAACTATTTACAAACAACAGATAGAGCTTTTCTTATACAAGTTCCAGAAGATGGGGCAATTCCAACATGTGATGCAGCTGAAACAATTTCAGGTAATTCTGTAGTAATGGTGGGAGTAAATACAATGTGGAGTATTGCTTCTGATCAAACAATAGTAGGAAGATATATTGTGTGTTATATATCAACTTCTAATGGAGCTCCTGTACGGGTGGCAAATCCAGAATTTTTAACAATATCTACAATACAATCACCAAAAGGAATTTTTAAAAATGATAATGTAGCAGCTAATGTATTTAGTGGAGAACGTTTTTATTTAATGTTTGATACGGATGTTGTACTTGATCCTGTTCTTTCATTTGATACAAATGCTGATAGTAAAGATGCCGTACTATTTTCATTACAAAAAGATTGCTCCTCACCTCTTACTGCTGAAAGTGTATCTATCATTCCTGAAGAATTTCAATTTAAAGCAATGGAAGTAACAAATCCTTCTGGAATTATTGTACCTTATTTACATATTGTAATGCGTGTTACACCTGGAAATTATATAGTTTGTATGCGACGCACTGGAAGAATTGAAGGTGAAGCTTTTTTTACATATGAAGCTATTGGTGATTTAGCATCTCCAGCAACATTAATAGTAACAAATTCTCCAATAACACAATATGTTACAATACCAACTTCACCAAGAGCTTGGGTTCCTTCTATTGAAGTAACTCCAACATATAGTACTGGATATACAATAGGAAATTTTACGCAATTATTTTTTATTGCTTCTACTGCAGGTGGTGCTGCTAATAATAATATTATAAATGATTGTTATCGACCAACATCAACAGAAGCTATAACAGGAGAAGGAATAGTTATTTTAAATACAAAACTTCAAGTAAATCTTACTACAATTCAAACGGTATATCCTTTTCCAAATGCAGGTTTATTTCAACTTTGTTTACAATTATTACAAACTGGTCAGTATACTGCTTCAGTACAATCGACTCCTTTAACTATAATTAATCCTTCACCTACTTCCTATACAGTACCAGATGTATTAAGTATAAGTCAAACATTTACAATGGCTTTTAATGCGTTAGATGCTATATTTGATCCTTCTATAACTGGAAATACAGCAAATATTTTTGTAGCAGAAGATAATATTGTATCAGGACAAATAACACCAGATTGTATAAATGGTCAAGTTCCAACTGGAGGAGGTGTAACATCATTTAATACATTTACTGTAGTTAATAATACATATGCAACAGTTCAAGCTAATATAATGCAAAAAGGTTATTTTTATGTTTGTTTTCTTGTTCAAGGTCAAACTTTATCTTTTCCTGTACCTAATTTAGAAGGTGGTTTTGTATTTTCTGTAGGTTTAACAGGAGCTCAAAGTTATGTTATTTCTCCATCTCCTGCATATATGGGGCAACAAATTGAAATTACAATTCTTGGTAATGTATTAAGTAGTTTAGATCATGTTAAATTAGTAGATGTTACTAATTTAGAAGAAGGAATAGATTATACTAGTAGTTGTACAGAAAATGCTGCAAATGTAGATGCTGAAGAAACAAATGGAATAATTGGAAGTATTGTAAATGCTATAAGTACTACTAAAGCAATTTATATACCTCGTATAAATCAAACAGGACGTTTTATTCTTTGTTATCAAAGTGCAAGATTACAAAATTCTTGGATTTGGGTTTCAAATTTACATGATTTTAATGTAGGAACTCCACATCCAACTGCATATGTATTACAACCTACCCCATCCTACGCAACAGAAATTGGTATTTTAATTATTAAAGATAGTAGTGAAACAAATTTACTTTCTACTCAAGATAGTGTTAAACTTGTAGATCGTGGAACTGGTAATGCAGGATTTGATTGTTCAGTATCAACTACTGCTAGTCAAAGTATAGGTGTCATTACTCGTATAGAAAATGAAAGTAATAGTACAATTGCAATTTATCAAATTTGTGCTGGGGCTGCAGTAAGTGTAACATTATGTTATTCTTTAATGAATAATAATGCCTGGGCAGAAGTACCTTTTCAATTACCTCCACCAACATATATTTTTAATCCTCTTATATTTAATACAAATCCATTTACTGGACCTACTATGATACCAACTTCACCAAGACCATATGAACCTTTTGAATTAACATTTACTAGTAGTAATGTAGATATTGAAATAACTTTTATTAATTTTGCAGTATCACCACAGCCGACATGTACAATAAATCCACCATATGTTACTCCTGTATTTTATGAAAAAAGTACGAGTGAAGTAAATAAATTTAGTATTGTATTAAAAAATTCTGGTACATATCAAATATATCTTGGAACTCGTACATTAGAAACAGATCCACGTATTTTACATACAGAAACTATTACATTGTCTCCTTGTGATCCATGTGGATTTACCCCTTCTTATACATTTATTGGTAATAATGCTACTATAAATTTTGTAAGTACTACAGGTGATAGTTTTAGTTTAACAGATAGTATTCGAATTATACCAATGAGTCAAGGAACTTCAGGACGCCCATGTGATGCTCCTACAGGAGTTTTTGAAAGTTTAACCATTACACCAAATACAGATTCAAGTACTTCTGCTAGTACAAATTTTATTTTCTTTACAGGTGATTCAGATGAGTATTTAGGTGATTATTATATATGTTATAAGAAAAATGCTATTGAATCTAATTATGCCATTGTATCTGATAATAATGGAAATCCAGTTACATTATCTATTTATCCTGTTCTTCCAACACAAGTTGTTATATGTCCAGCAAATCCATCTTTTTTAGAAACTGTAACTTTTAGTTTTACATTCTCCAGTACAGATTATCCGAAATTAGAATTTTCTAATCAAGATAATTTTATTTTATTACCTTCTTCAGCAGTATCTCCTACAATAACATGTAATACAGCAGAATCTTCTTCAATTACAGGTATTATTCGTCCTGTATTAGATAATGTACAAGAAAAAAATATAGCTTTATGGGTAGCAACATTACCTCATGGTCATATAGTAACTTCATATCAATTATGTTTCCGTTTTGCAGTTGATACTATTTCACGTGAAATTTCTCAAACATCACTTGAAATTGCAGCACAAAATCCATCAAGTGTTATTACAGAACCTGCAGTTATTACACCAGAAAGTGAAAGTTTTAAAATTTTTATTAAAGGTACAGAACTTTTGGAAGCAGATAATGTATATATTGTAGATGGTTCTCAAAGTTGTAATGAACGTTGTGGTGTTACAATTACACCAACTGAATTACCTAGTGCAATATATACAAAACAATTTATAAATAGTTCATTTGTAGAATTAGATTTTACAAGTTCCCTTGGAGATAATATAGCTATGTCAGTATGTTATCGTCGTGTTGATAATTTACTTGTACGTCTTGCATTATATTATATTGGAGAACCTAATCCAACGAGTTATAATACAAGTTTTGTTCCTCGTATAGGTACTAGACCTTTATTAACTTTTATTGGAGTAGATTTAAAATCTACAGATCGTATGATGATTATAGAAACTGGAATGTATTGTGATGAAAGTTTGGCACTTGCAATAGGTGTATTTAGTAATGTAGATTCTGAAAATGGTTTATGGAGTAGTTTTACATTAGCTCTTACTGGAAATTCAATTACAGCACGTGCGTATAGTGTGTGTTATTTTGTTTCTGGAACTGCAGGATATGCTCTCATGACTGAACCTTTAACTGTAAGTTCAGGTGGACCAAATAGTTTTACAACAAGTAATATACCAATGCGAGGACGAGCTATGATATTAACATTTACAGATTCTAATTTTATAACTTCTACAGGAGATGAAGTTATAATTGCATGTGCTGGGTGTAGTTGTTTTGATGCAACTCCCGCTATTTTTCCTTATGGAGTAAGTCAATTTACAGTTACTTCAAATGCTGAAATTATTTCATTACGTTTTGGTATAGAAGAAATTGCGGATTATGCTGTTTGTTATAAAATTGTTGATAGTGGTTTTGCTCAAGTTGGAGTTAATTTTATTCATCCTGTTACAAATGCTCCTGCTATAATGACTGTAATTCCAATTCCAACTTTACAAGGACAAAGATTAACATTTAATTTAACAAATTATGCAAGTGAAGGAAGTACTACTGGAGTTCCACGAGAAACTGATAGAGCAATGCTTGTATTAGCCACACGTCTTTGTTGGGAAACTGAAACAATAAATGCAGAAAATATATTTTCAACTCCTTCACTTGTAACAAATGTAACAAGTACACAAAGTTTATGGCTTGGACATGTTCCATCATTAGGCCCAAATGCAATTCCTCTTTCTACATTTCCAACTAATATTGCACTTTGTTATCGTGAGGGAATTCAAGAGGAATATGTTGTCGTGCCTTTTCCAATTGTTGATGGATTTACAATGAATCCTGCAAATCCTGCAAGTTTTGTAACAACTCCAACAAGTGTTTCAACTGGATTAATGGATATTACAATGACTTTTCCTAATCCATTAGAAGGTGATTCTGTATATATTGTAGCCTACGCTGGAGATAGTTTAACAACAAATAGAGCATGTGATGATGTAACTTCAACGATAGTTGCAGAAATAGGTTCTTCTTTTCCAAGTTATATATTTAGTCTTGCCTCAGAAATTACTTCTACATCTGTTGTTGTATGTTATATTCGCTCCGGTGCAACAGTTGCAGAAGTTCCACAATTATTAAATTTAACACCTCCTAATCCAATAGGATATACAACAGGAGTTACAATTGTAGGAGATGATAAATTACGACAATATATTCCAGTAACATTTACAGGTATAAATCTTGATTCTACAATGGATTTAGTTGTGTTTAGTAATTCGCATTGTGCGAGTTCATCAACTCGACCTCCACCTTCTGCAACATTTATAGAAAGAATAGGAAATCTTTTTCCAACAGATGGAACAGAAGCTGGAACTTCATTAACAATTATTGTACAATTTATAGCAGAAAGTAAAGTAAGTGTTTATGTTTGTTATAATCGTGGTGGAGTTTGGAGTGAAGTTGGGGCCCCATTGCAATTAGGGCCACCTATTCCTATAAGTTTAACATTACAACCCCCAATTGGAGTTGCCCGTGCTGGTCAACATATACAAATTCAACTTTCTGGAAATGATGGGATGACAATTGCAAATGCGGCTGCTATTTCTAGTGATAATTCTATTTCAGAATCCTGGTGTCATAATTTTACAGCTGCTGGTGTACGAGAACCATTATTAAATGTTGTGAATTCTGGATTATTAGATATTCCAATTTGGCAAAATGCAGGACCCGCACGTGTGTGTGTTCAAAATACAAATATGGCTTGGTCTGATCTTGCGCCTACTTCAATAGGTTCTGTTACAAGTGTTATTATAAATGAAGCAAATCCTTCATCAATGCAACCATTTCCAACTCCACCTAGAGTAGGACAAGAGGTAACATTAACCTTTCAACTTATATTTACACCAAATATAAATGATCGGGTACGTATTGCACTACCTACACCAAATGAAGGATGTGATGAAGCATCATCTATTAATGGATTTGAAAATGAAATACCTATAGTAATAAATGATGAAACTAGTAAAACTTCTAGTGTTACTCTCCTAGATAGTACTGATGCACTTCAATATAGAAGTTTTAATACTACAGGATCTTTTAAAGTTTGTTATTATAGTGCACAAGAAACAATTTGGAGTGTTGTGGGTGGAACTCTTACAACAGGAACTCTAAATATTCAACCTATGGCACCAGAGAAATGGAGTGTTGTGGGTGGAGAAATACCTATTTTTGCTGAACCTTTTATTTTACAATTTGATGATACTGCTGGAAATTTAAATGCAACTGGTGATATTGTTTGGGCGGCGCCGTTAACACAATCATGTGGAGTTACTCCTGAAGGATGTTCAAGATGTATTGTGTTTACATTAGATACAACTTCTTCTTCCGCTACAACCGTTATAACACAATCGATAACATCTTCAATTGTTGGTAATTTTAATCTTTGTTATCAATTAAATGGTGCCACGGCAGCATTATTACCACAACCTCTTATTATTAATACAGGAGAAATAGAATGTTTAGTTCAAGAAAATATTCGAATTGGACAAGAACAACAAGTTATATTTCGTAAACGTGATGGTGTAAATGTTACAGGTGATAGTTGGCGTATTTCTTTCTTTGGTACAAGTACATCAGATTGTAGTAGTGGATATGTTTCAGATTTTATTGAAGGAAGAGCTCGATTTGTTTCAGATACATCTATTACTGTAACATATGCTGTAGAATGGCCTGTATCTATGGTGGCCTCTCAATATCTTATTTGTTATACACATAATAATATAGCTCGACCTGTGTGTACGTGTGGGCAAATTGATTTGCAAACAGGAGAATGTTTTGTTTCAACTTTAGTAGCCTCACCTATTTCATTTGAACCTATACCAACTCCAACATATGTGGGTCAAACAATACAATTACGTTTTACACTTGATAATGCAATGTCACAATATCCTTTGACACAAGTTAAATTGGTTACATATGTAGATGCACTTACTATTTGTAATGAAGACGAAGCTTTTCCTGTTACAGGTGGAATTTTAACTTCAGAATCAGCAACTTCATTTGTTTTTAAATTTAAACATAATTATGCTCTTGGAGCTTCAACACTTATTGTATGTACGCTTTCACCATTATTATCAGTAAATTATGCTCGAGTTGGAACTATTACTCCTGCAACTTCAAGTAATACATTAATTTTACGTCCATATTTAACTCTTTCAACATTTCCAACAGATGAAAATTTAATTCGTGCTATGCAAACTTTAGATCTTACTTTTACGCATGTATCAAATCTTGAAGATGATGTTGTTGGAACAGGAGATCGTATTACATTTGTAGATTCTCCTGGAAAATGTATTGAATCTGAAATAGAAATTGCAGAACCAGCAAGTATTTTAGCTTTATTTATGTTAGAAGATACATCATTTTCTACAATTCCTGCTCCAGTATTTAATTTAAATAGTGAAACACGTTCTTCATCTGTATTTGTGACATTTGATTCTACTCTAGGATTAGGAAATCGTTATATATGTTATAAATTAAATACTGGAACATGGGCTCCAGTATTATCAGGTATTAATATTCTTGCTTCTGCTACAACAAGTTGTGTTCGTACTCCACCTACATCAAGTCCAACGAATGGAGATGATGATAGTATTAGAGCTATGCAATATGTAAAAATGATTATAATTGGAACTGCTGAAACGAGTACATATCGTACTCCTACAGATTTAATACGAGTTGTACCACA
The DNA here is from genome assembly GCA_030849755.1 of Trypanosoma avium. NCBI lineage: Eukaryota > Euglenozoa > Kinetoplastea > Trypanosomatida > Trypanosomatidae > Trypanosoma > Trypanosoma avium. Next base: position 29,280 of record JASANY010000777.1, read on the forward strand.
AACATCACCTTGTAGAGATGATTCTGCAGCTTTATTTACATCAGGTGTTAATATAGATAATAATGTTAATACTTCACTTATTGCCTTTACAGAAACATCAGGAACGTTTAAAGTTTGTTATATTATTGGTGAAATAAATAATCCTATTGCTAATTGGAGTCCTGCTTGTATTTCATTAACTGTAACAAATCCTTCACCATCTGGAGATACTGTTGGGTGTTTCCGTTTAGGACAAACATTAAGTATTACAACAACACATCGAGCTGGTTTTCAATTTACAAACACAGATCGTTTTAGATTTATTTCAGGAACAGATCAATGTATTTATGTAAATGGAACTCAAACTGTTTCTTCTACTATAACTGTAGGAGATGCCGCACAAACTATTGATGGAACTTCTGTTACCTCTACTACTAATTCTTTTATTATTCCTCCTACATTACTTGCAACTGGAACTACAACTATTCGTCTTTGTTATAAAGATGCTGTGGGAAATCAATTTGCAGTTCCTCTTGATACAAGTAATCCTACAATTTCACAATTTACAATAACTCCACGTCTTCCTGCTTCTGTAATGATGCAAAATCGTATCACAGCAGGTCAACGGGTGTTAATGATATTTAATGCTGAAGAAGTAAATACAGAAAATACAAAAGAAGAAGAAAGACAATTAACTCCTTTTGCAGCTCAAATACCAACTCCTATAGTTCCTGGTCCTATTTATAATGGACAATTTGATGCCGCAAATGCCATTGCACTTTCTGCGTCTCTTGCATATCGTGAAGGTCGATGTTATATAAATCAACCTGCAGTTTATGGAGTTTATGGAAATAATACACAAACATTTGCAACATTTGATCCTACTACTGGTGGAATGCATATTCCGTGTTATATTACAAAAGGATGTAGTGTAGAGGATGTTGGAGTTCCAGTAAGAGTTGGAGGTTATAATCCATTAAGTTGGAATATTAATCCAACCCCACCACGTCGAGGACAATTATTAAATTTACAATTTAATCGAAATACAGAAGATAGTGAGTCTGTACCGTTAACACCTGAAAGTGATTTAGCGTTAGCGCAGCCAGATTTAATATCATGTTGGAGTCTTTCTTCTGATAATAATAATAGTGGAACTATTGTAAGTGGAACAAGTGAAATTACATTACTTTCAAATGTTATATTTCCTGCACAGTCTCCTACTACTGCTGCAAATTCACAACTTCGTGCTTGTTATCATTTAACTGGGGGTTCATGGTCTGAAATTCCAAGTGGTTTAATTACATTATTACCAGCAAATCCAGTAAGTTTTACTGTTTTAAATGCCCCTGCCCGAGAACAACAACTTAATTTTATAGAATTTACTGGAACTGGATTAAGTACTGGGGATCATGTAAAAATTATTGAAAAATCAACATCCTGTACAGATACTTCAACCCCACCTGTAGAAATAGTATCACATAGAATTGATAATGGAAATTCTATTGTTGGTTCTTCGCAAGGTTGGGAGGTTACAAATGTTACAAGTACACAATCAATTTTAAATATAAGTACAAGTATAACAGGAAATTTTAGTGTTTGTTACAAACTTGCAACAGATACAGTTTGGACTTTAGTTTATAATGATCTTACTATACTTTCTAGAGATCCTGCAGATGTTATTCAAACTCCTTTAAATGTTTTAGAAGGTGAATTATTTACTTTAGAATTTATTGCATCTGAATTAAATCCAGGTTTATCTGAAAATGATCGTATAGCATTATATACTGGAAATGTTTTATGTATTTCTCCAGGAAATAATAATGATGTTATTGTAACTTCTCCTTCTCGTATTGATTTATTACCAAAAAAATTATTTTTTCAACTTGCTTCAGGAACGCGTGGAATTCATACATTATGTTATTGGAAAGGAGTAGGAAATGTAATTGTTTGGGGATTTGAAACTATAACAATTAATCCAAATCCATCATCTTATAGTACAATACCTATTTTATCATTATTACGTTCAAATCAATTAATAAATTTAATATTTAGTGGTTTTGGACTTATTTCAGAAGAATCAGGTAAAACAGATTCTGTAAAACTTATTCCTTCAACAAGTTCTCAAACAGATTTATCATGTCAAACAGAAGATTCTGCAACAGGTGTAGTGTATTATCCTTTAATTGCAAATGGTACATATTCCGTACAAATAATACGTTCACCTCCTACTTCAATAGGTTCATATTGGATATGTTATAAACTTAATGGAGGACAATATCATATAATGGAAGGAAATTTTATTCAATTAACTGCAGCAGATCCATCAGGTGCAACATCTTCAAAAGGAAATAAAATTTTGGATGGAGAATTAATTACTTGGACCATTACAACATTAACTTCATTAACAGATGGAGCTTTTGTTTTTTATAGTAAATTATTATGTAATGATTTCCCATATTATGAAATTCCTGAAATATCTGTAGAAAATTTTCCTAATGGAGTTGCTAATATTCAAAATGGGGTTGCTTTATTACGTGCAGGAATTTCAACAATTTCAAATACATCTATTTCACTTTGCTATTATTCAGAAGGAGTTATTACAATGTTAAGTGAATCTGCTATAACAGTAACTGCAGGAGTACCTCCTGCATTAACTAATGTTATAGAAGTTAAAGCATTACAAATATTTAAATTTAGTCTTAGTGTTACTCCTACAAGTGAAGATTATATAATTTTATTATCAAATCCAGATCAATGTGTAGGAGTAACTAAACCAACTACTTCAGATGATTTATTTATAAATACTGAATTTTTAAATGAAGTTCTTACTATTACTACAGCTTTAGGAAAAGAAGGAACATTTTATATTTGTTATTCGCATCGAATTGATAGATGTACTACTGGTTCAACACAAGATTGTGCTAGAATAGTTGGTACTATAATAGCTTCAAAAGCAAATCCATCTGGGTGGTCTATAACTCCTAGTACTATTTATACTACAGATACAATACAAATAACACTTTCTCGTCCATCTGAAAGTGAAACTCAAACAAATATGAATCTTTGGTTAGCTCCTATTGTTATTTCTACTACTACTACTACTAATACTATAAAAAAATCTACTAGAGCTACAGCTACTATGAATGATGTTGCTTTAGCATGTTTAGCAGATATAACTAGTGAAGGACGTATAGTTCTTCAATCTAATCCTAATGAAACCGATGTTTGGACTGGTCAAACAAATATAGTAGAAAATTATGCACTTTGTTACGTATCAGATGGAAATATTTTACCAAATATTTTTGCACCTTTATCTCGTGCAGGACCTATAGTACATTTAACACAAGTTACTTCTGTAATGTTTAGTTCTCCACCTACTGTAGGTATAAATAATATTATTATTTTATATGGTCATGGTTTATCACAAGGAGATCAATTAATTGCAGTTGGGGTTCCATTAAGTGAAACTCTTCCTAGTGATATTTGTACAAATACAAATTATAATCCTCGTGTAATAGGTTTAACTTCTAATACTGAAAGTGGTCTTACTTCTATGGCATGGCAATTAAAATTTTCAATTGCAATGAAATATGTTTTATGTTTTCAAGCAGCTGCTTCTACAGGACCTATGATTTTAATTACAACAGATCCAATAGATGTAAATCCAACATTATTAAGTGTTAATGTAGTTTCTGTTGCATTAACTAATACACCTTTACAATTAGAATTTATAGGTAGAGGATTAACAGTATCAGATTTAGCAACAATTATTCTTACTACTGGTACTGAAGGAAATAATATTTGTTCTACTGTAAATAATTATATAAATGTTATAAGTGCAAGTAATGATGGTACTACAAGTTTATTTACAACTATTCCTACTCAAGCAGGAAATTATGTTGTTTGTTATATGAGATCTGGTTCAACATCAGTTAAATTACCAAATTTAATTACTGTAAATGAAAGAACTGCAGTAGCTGCAGTATTTAGAACAGTTCCAGTATGTACAGCTTTAACTGCATGTTCACCTCAACCTATTTTAGCTTTAGTAAATTCTGCAGGAGAAGTTACTTCAGATGCATTTGCAACTGTATTATTAAGAATAAAATTATTAAATGGAGATTATGTAGATCAATACCTTTCTGGAGGTACTATATATACCCAAACAGATTATAGTATTTTTAATTTTATTACAGTAACAATTTCTACAGTAGGACAATATACAATGGAAGCTATTTTTTCTTTAAGAGGTGGAATAGAACTTATTGCTACATCACCTGAACTAACTGTATCGGCTTCTAATGTTCAAGAATTATTATCAATTGTTACATGTGAACCTATTGGAATTATTAGACGTTCTCTTCTTTCTACAGGTGAAAGAAATCCTAATGTAAATATTTCTTGTATTATTGCAGCAAAATCTCCTTTAGCACCAACATCATATAGAGTACAAATTAATGCAGGAACTGCAACAGAAATTATACCTGAAGAAAATACTGAAGGTTTACCAAGATATAGATTTACTGTTATTCCACCACATGAAGAACCTACAATTCAATTTGTTTCTATTATTACAACTGCATCACCTCCATTAGAAAGTTGGCCTGTACAAAATTCTCCAGTAATTGTTCGTATTGGATCTCAACCTGAACCTATAAGTACACTTTCTTGTATATCAAATTCTTCAAATTTACCATCACCTACTATGGTACGTGAAAATAATAATTTAATATGTAATGCGCAAGGTAAACGTATGATAAATAATTTAGAATTAAATATTATTGCATTACCAGAATATATTAAAATTATGAGACAAATAAATGATGATGAAAGTACTAGTAGTAATATAAATATTGGAGATTATCCAATAAGTTTAGATGGAAATTATATTTTTAATGTACAAACAATATCACCTTCACGTTATATTTCTATTCTTGGTATGGTACCATCAAGTGATGGTAGTACTACTTTTGTTCCTATGAAAGGAAGTCCTTCAAGATTTACTGTTATTGGTGAACCTGAACAAAATAGTTCAAGTATTTCTTGTGTTTCTCAAAAATCAAGTTCTTCTTTATGGTATACACCTGTTGAACCATTTACATGTACATTAAATCTTGGTAATGGAGGTCAACCAATAAATGGTATACCTCAAGATTTTCTTGTAACAATGAATCAAGGAGGTAGTATAATACCAAATGAAAATAATTCATGGGGAACAACTATAATTATTCATGGAGCTGCACCACCAATAATAGAAAATTCATTAAATCAAGAGTTTAATTTAAGTATTACATATATACCTCTTAATCGTTATATTGGTACATCAACGGGTACACTTGTTTATATTAATTCTGTAGAAATTTCTAGAGGAAATAGTAATAATCGTATGTTACTTAAATTAACAGGTTCTGGATTAAATATTAATCATAAGTATGGAGTACAAAGTTCAACTAATTGTATTAATGGTGTAGAAAATGAAGCTATAGTTTCTGCTATTACTGGTTCATCAAATAGTATTCAATTAGATATACAAAGTAGAGAAGGTCCATTTTATTTATGTTTCGCTCCAAGTGATCAATTAACAAATTGGCAAACTCTCTCAAATAATGTATTAAACTATGAAGGATCAAGTAGTGGTGATAGTAATGGAATTGATAAATGGACTATTCTCCTTATTATTGGTCTAATATTCCTTGCCATACTACTTGCTCTTTTAATAGCAATGATTTGGAGTCTTTGTCTATACAAACGTCGAGAAAAGGTATTGGAAACACAAAATGCTATATACCTTCCACCGCGTGTAAATGATCGTTTTGTAAGTCAACCAAATTTAATTCGTCCACCACCAGTACAAAATACAACTCCATCACAAGCCGCTGCATTAATTCCAGCTGTTAAATCAAAACAAAATGGAAGTAGAGTTCGAATTAATATTAATGATCGTAACATATATGACGCTGATGTACATGTAAAGTCTAATGGAAATAGTAAAAATTTCCACCCTATATCTGATTTACCTTATTCACGTCAATCTGAGCAATTTCCACATGATCCTTCTGCATTAAAACTTTACGATGACTTAGATACGGATAGTAGTACAGGAGATGATATAAAAAAACTTCATATTCCACCTCTTCCACCCCCACTTCCACCAGCACCACAAAATAATGATAATCTTCCACCACTTATTGGAACTGTAAATAATGAGACACAAAATTTATTAGTAAATGAGGGAAATATACCACGCACTGGCCCCTATCAACACTTACATCATTATCATCAACCTTCACCTCTAATACCACCAATAAGAGTACAATCTAATAGAGCAGAAGAACAAGAACAAAAAAAACAGGAAGTAGAAGAACAAGAGCCATGGGTAGGACCTTTCATAGTTAAAGGGCATACTTCAAAACCTTTAGTAAGTTCAACACATTCTTCCTCTGGTATGGGAAGAAGTACAGGAACAGATAAAAAGCAAAACTAATGAAATTCACACACACACACCTTATCTCTTTCATTGCAATCTCACGAATATGTGCATAAAGAAAAAAAGAAAAATTTAAATTTAAATTTAAAAAATAAAAATAATATTTCAACAATTTTTAAATATTCAAACTACTATAGACTTTTACAAAAAAAAAAAAATATCAAAATATATATATATATATATATATTGATATAAATGTACTGCATCATATGGAGCAATATAATAATAATCATAAAAAAACCCATTCAAATATAGTAAAAAGTGTTTTCCCTTATAGACTATTATTTAAAAACATTTATACATTTATAATTTTTTTTTTTTCCTTCACGTTTTAATATTTTATAGAAATCCTAAAAGTAAAAAAAAAACTCAAGTTCTTTATTTCTTAAGAAACCAATAAACACCCAAAAAATCATGTCAGTTCCCAACGTTAAGTACGTGCAACATGCGGCTGTGTTTGGAAGCGGTGCATTCGGTACCGCACTGGCCTGTGTGCTCGCGAAGAAATCCAAGAAGGTGTCAGTGTGGCATATGAACCAAGACGAGGCGGATAAGATTAATGAGCAGCGGGAGAACACGTATTTCCTAAAGGGCGCACCACTCCCATCAAATGTCACCTACACCGCCGATGTCGCAGCATGTGTAAATCAGGTGGATATTATTTTATTTGTCATTCCCACACAATTCCTTCGTGGATTCCTCCAGAAGCACTCTGAGATCCTTCGTACCCAAGTCATTGCCCGAGGTGTGCCAGTGGTAATGTGCAGTAAGGGCATTGAACGCTCCTCACTGCACTTCCCTGGACAGATCCTGGAAGAGTTCTTCCCTGAATGCCCTGTTGCCGTACTTGCCGGACCTTCCTTTGCCCTGGAGGTTGCTAGGGGCATGCTCACCAATGTGTGCGCCGCTGCCAAAGATATTGAAATGGCTCGTGAGGTGCAACGCATCATGACCACCGCCGATGGCGCCTTCCGTTGCTGGGCCACCACTGACACTATCGGTTGTGAAGTGGCGAGTGCTGTAAAGAATGTGCTGGCTATTGGGTCTGGTGTACTCAAGGGCCTCGGTACTGACCAAAATGCCCGAGCTGCTTTTATCACACGTGGACTGCTTGAGATTCGTGACCTGACACTTGCTCTTGGTGGTACTGGGGAGGCCGTATTTGGTCTCGCTGGTCTCGGCGACCTGCTCCTCACCTGCTCCTCCGAGATGTCCCGCAATTTTACTGTGGGCATGAAGCTTGGCAGCGGCATCTCCCTCGAGGAGATAAAACGCACCAGCAAGGCTGTTGCCGAGGGTGTTGCCACCGCAGATCCTCTTGAGCGTCTTGCCAAGAAGGTGAATGTGCGTCTCCCCATATGCCATGAGGTCTATGGTGTGCTCTACAAAAATAAGAGTGCGAAGGGAGCGTTTGAGCGGCTCCAGACTTGTGCCATGCAGGATGAGGGACTCCCAGCAATTCCACGTCCAGCGAAGCTATAGAGCGTAGTTGCGTAATGAGGCTTAACAAGTGGACGATTACCCTGGCGACAGTAATAATTCCCATGAGAATATGATTGTTGTTGTGTTTTCTTTTACAAGAATGAGGGAATGCTTGTTTGTTTCTTTTTTTTCTTTCTTTCAAATACATTTTTTTTTCTGGGGTTTTCTGTTTGTTTAAATATAAAATATTTTGTTTTCGCATTTGGAACATGTAATAGCCATGAGGGGTGCAACCTGCAGTGCAATAGCAAGACGTAACTGTCGCACTAACTGCACAGAAAAGCGGGGGAGAATCAATCATGCGCTATTGGCGCAAACCCGTTTAATGGTTCCTTTTTATTCATTTGAAAAGTGAAAATATCTCTTTACTACCAAAATAAACAGAATAAGAAGAGAAAACATGCTTATTTTAACATCCGTTCTTTGGTTTTTTTTTATTATTATTTATTTTAAAAGAAAAAATAAAGGAGGTTATTTCCAGCACAAGAATGGGTAGGGGTGGTGCGATTTCTTCTTTTTTCCATGAAGACGTCTGCACCCTCTTTCCCTACTCTCTTTCTCTCTCAATTCCCCCCCCCCCACCCCCCTATTCTCTCTTATACATCGTCTTGCTTGGCCTAGTGGTCAGCACGCTGTAGGGAGCATCAAAACGGAAAAAGACACAGAATCAGGACGAGAAACAAGGAAACATAAAACGGACATCGTCCTCTTATTTGGATCATGTGAAAGTGGGGTCCAAATGGGTAGAATATCGGTTCATAGTGAGGAGAACCCCAAATGTTATAAGTAAGCATCACTTTTTTATATATGACTATTATCTCTAATATCGCTGTTTATTTCATTTATTTATTTATTTTTTTTATTATTTTGCCTTCTTAACACTCTGTAAAAAAACTCACAAAAAGGATTGAAAAAAATATATTTAAGAAAAAGAAGCTAACCCCTTTACAACTATATTTACAAATATGTCAGTTCCCAACGTTAAGTACGTGCAACATGCGGCTGTGTTTGGAAGCGGTGCATTCGGTACCGCACTGGCCTGTGTGCTCGCGAAGAAATCCAAGAAGGTGTCAGTGTGGCATATGAACCAAGACGAGGCGGATAAGATTAATGAGCAGCGGGAGAACACGTATTTCCTAAAGGGCGCACCACTCCCATCAAATGTCACCTACACCGCCGATGTCGCAGCATGTGTAAATCAGGTGGATATTATTTTATTTGTCATTCCCACACAATTCCTTCGTGGATTCCTCCAGAAGCACTCTGAGATCCTTCGTACCCAAGTCATTGCCCGAGGTGTGCCAGTGGTAATGTGCAGTAAGGGCATTGAACGCTCCTCACTGCACTTCCCTGGACAGATCCTGGAAGAGTTCTTCCCTGAATGCCCTGTTGCCGTACTTGCCGGACCTTCCTTTGCCCTGGAGGTTGCTAGGGGCATGCTCACCAATGTGTGCGCCGCTGCCAAAGATATTGAAATGGCTCGTGAGGTGCAACGCATCATGACCACCGCCGATGGCGCCTTCCGTTGCTGGGCCACCACTGACACTATCGGTTGTGAAGTGGCGAGTGCTGTAAAGAATGTGCTGGCTATTGGGTCTGGTGTACTCAAGGGCCTCGGTACTGACCAAAATGCCCGAGCTGCTTTTATCACACGTGGACTGCTTGAGATTCGTGACCTGACACTTGCTCTTGGTGGTACTGGGGAGGCCGTATTTGGTCTCGCTGGTCTCGGCGACCTGCTCCTCACCTGCTCCTCCGAGATGTCCCGCAATTTTACTGTGGGCATGAAGCTTGGCAGCGGCATCTCCCTCGAGGAGATAAAACGCACCAGCAAGGCTGTTGCCGAGGGTGTTGCCACCGCAGATCCTCTTGAGCGTCTTGCCAAGAAGGTGAATGTGCGTCTCCCCATATGCCATGAGGTCTATGGTGTGCTCTACAAAAATAAGAGTGCGAAGGGAGCGTTTGAGCGGCTCCAGACTTGTGCCATGCAGGATGAGGGACTCCCAGCAATTCCACGTCCAGCGAAGCTCTGAAGCCAAGTGCAGAAGAGTAGTTGTGAAGTAAAACAATTATATTTATATATTTTTATATTTCTTTTATTCCTTTGAACTTTATTTCTTTTTTTTTTTTAATTTGTTTGAGGTTCCTTGGATTCACACGGTGCACACAAGGTCCTCAGTTTTTTTTTTAATTCTTTTTATTCTATATTTCTCAATATTTTTTTTTTTTTTTTTTTTTTGTATGCTTCCTGCATGAGTAAGAACCGTTTTTCGGGATGATATTATAAATTTATTCTTCTTTTATCGAAGATTTTTGAAAGAATGTGATGGAAGGGGGTTTCCTACATATAACTATTATCTTTATCTTTGTTGATTTATTATTATTTTTTTTTCTTCTCCCCTCTTTATGAAAGGTCTGTGGAAGGTTAGGAATCTTTAGGCTTTCAATTTTTTTTTTTTTTTAGGACGCTTGGCTATTTTCTTTGCATATATATATATATATATATATATTTTTTTTTTTTTTTTTTTTTTTTTTTTATATAGCCTTGGTACCCTTATTACGTCACCCAATGGGGTGAATTGGGCACACGTGTGTCTGATTATGCTCGCCAGTGTGGAGACTTAAACATAAGTTTTACTTATTTAACACCAAAATCATTCAGAAAATTATGAAGCCGTTTTCAAAATGATTCCCATTGGTCTGGCAATTGCGGATTCATTAGGATCACATTCGAGGTATGATTCAGGAATCAGTTCTCGAACAGTTAATCTTCACGCACCAGATATTTAAAATTTTGAAAATATATTCTTTCTATTCATTATGAGTGCAGCAAGAGAAATTGGGTGTAAAGAAGGCACTCTCNCACGTCAGCAGGAAATTGAGTTACAAGCATATCAGAAAAATAACACTCGGGTACAATTGGAAGAACGAGATGCAGCTCTAAGAGAAGTTTAGAGAAAAACACTCTCAATGCTTAATGCCTGAAGAAAGAATACCAACATATACGGATCCTGAAAATATGCAAATACTCCAGGATCGCAAGAAAGAGGTTTAAAAAATGGCCTAAAATATAAAAAGAGTTTTTTCTTCCTTGGAACCATTCAGTTGGAGTACAACGTCCTGATGATCACTCCGGTAACGTTACTCCTTTGAAGCCTTTTAAACACGATGACAAATACGTTGACGACTTATCTGATGAGAAAGAAGATGGAAAAGAGAATGAATTTCGCATACATGATGTCACCACATGGGTACCACGTATATGGAATAGAGATTTGGCAGGCCTCATTTTAGAATTAAGAGATGGTTATGATTATTGGGGACATGCTGATGTCCATGTAAAAGAAGCCTTTGAAAATATACAGGAATGGATTGATGCCATTTGGAACAAACAACAACCCTTCTACTGAGTTGATTCTTTCCCCAGCGAAAAAGTCGCACCTTGTCGCGGTGCTGGGGCTTAAACTACGTAGAACTCCTCAACAGGGCATTGTGGAGAGCCCGACGGAGACTAAGATGACTTCATTACTCGACAAAGGTCTTTGTCATGTCCGACATGGGGAGTTGAAGAGGTTTTTTAATAGAGCTCCGATTAACACTGTACGACCGTTTCGTTATGGTCACCATATTGATATCACTTGTTTTGGTGATGTCCATAAAAATCCTGACCCTGATGATGAGGGACACATTTCGGTGTGGCAACTCAACATCGCGGGCCTTTCTACAGTCAAGAAATTGGTCTTAATTCCTCGCTTGGCTTCGCATCAGCCAGATATCGTCCTCCTCCAGGAGATTCGCAATCAGTATGCTTCTGTGAAGAAATTTATGAATTACAATGATTTTCTTGAAACGCGTACTGGTCGGGGAGGTGTTTCTATTTTGGCACATCACTCTCTGCAATGTGAGAGAATTTCTCTCTCTGGTACCGACTCCTTGGGGGTTATTGCCGTCCTCATTTTTCTTCCTGATCAAACCCCCAATTACTGTGGTGAATTTTTATAATCCATCTCCGGCATTTTCACAAACTACACAGCTTTCCTTCTCTCGCCCGTCGCTTTGATACTGCAACCCTCTTTTCTGGAGATGCTAATTTGCATCATGGACTTTTGGGACATCCATTTGCCCCCCCACAGAAGCAGGCGAAGATTTCGCTTCGATGCTGCTTGGTACGGGATTTGAAATTA
>JASANY010000778.1:0-41567 GCA_030849755.1 Trypanosoma avium
AAGATTATGAATATATGAAGGTGCCATTCTTGGTATGAGTGCTTCCTCACCATATAGCAAGACGCTATGCACATATCCAATCAAAAAAGATCGCATTGTATGATGACTATGCTCTTGCTTGTGTTACAAAACGTAACTGATATTGTCGAAGCAAAGTCTGCTTTGATGCTTTCTCAACGTGTTGCCCAAAGTTGAGTGGTCGATCAAAGGTTATTCCAAGTAGTTTTACAAGCCCATGCATAATTTGCCAGTTTTTCTTGATCAAGGGTTACATATACCTCCTCCGCATCAGATTCCGCGTGTGTGAGGAGATGTAAAAGATCACAGTTGCACTCTTGGCCACATTCAACTTTAGGCTGTGCCCAGCTGCCCAATGGGATACAATATCAAGGGTGGGTTGAATTGCTGAAGCACATGCATGGATGTCTGCACCCGACGAAACGAGCGTTAAGTCATCAGCATACATTTATGCAGACGTAGACGTGATCATGTCAAGGCAACGGAGGAGATCATCCCACATAGTAGAGGAAGAACTGGGTTCCCATAATACACTTCCTTGAAGGGACTCCAGCTGAGATGGGTCCGACTCGTGATGTATTTTTGTCAACCCTAACCCTGGATATATCGGACCCCGTGGGTAATTACGCGACCATCTTTTTAGTACATGGGAGCCGGGATGCGGCAGAATATCAAGCAGTTTAAGTAATTTCAAGTGGTTAACCATGCTGAATACAGTAGAAAAATCTATTAATACAGAAAGGGAAAGGGTGTCGACGCGGATGTGGCGAAGGGGCATCCTCCTGCAGTACTTTCATATTCTACCATACTAAATTCATTTAGTCCACGGATAATCTTGTCAAGGCATCAAAGTCACAGCATCTGAGGTAGTTTGGAATCCTAATTGTCATGGATGATGGGGGTAAAACTGCTGACAATCTAAGGTGAATCATTCTTTCTGTCATTTTTAGTTAGACTAAGAGTAATGCTACAAGACGGTAACTCTCAGTGTGGCTTGGGCCCTTTCCCTGTTTAGGGATAGGAACTGTTTCCCCAAGCTTCCAACTTCCAGGAAAGCTTCCACTGAGGAAAGAAGTTTTTATTATTGTTCTTAATGTTTCCCAACTGCCAGGTCCCAGATGGTGTAAGAAATCATTAAGTAACTCATCTGGGTCCTGAAGCCCTTCCCAATAAGGATTCATGAATGACAAAGTTCAATCCACATGTGGCAAATGGTTGGTACAAGTCATTTCAAACTACCAAGGTGTCGAAATCTGTAACGACGTTGATGGTGGTTTGGTGATACTTGTGAAATCTTAACAAAATGAAGGACAAGTAGATTGACCTTACTTCAAAAGGTGGATAAAAGGACGACCATTGGCAGTTCGTAATACGACAGACGCAAATGTGCGTATGCGAGGAACTGCCAATTTTCTGAGATATTTCCAATCCGGAGTAGAATGGGCACCCAAGGTGCTTGCACAAGCTTCCAGCAGATCTTGTAATGCTTTTTGTAAGACATTAAGACGTTTTTCCTTGCATTTAAGGAATGTGGTGTACAACTCTTCATTCCCAGGTGATGCAAGGTATGCGTTATGTGCTTCGATAACCTTAATGTCGGCTTTTTTTCCATTTCATCAGTCCATATTGTTTTTTGGATTTTCACGACTTCCTCATGGGATAGTATGTTTTGCTGCTCGTAAAATGATTTTACAGATATCTTCCAATGTGGATGCTTCAACAATCTTTGTTTTACAGAAAGCAGTGAAGGCAGGCCAATTGGCTTTACGCAGAGCAAAAGTAGCCTTTTTTTTACGACGTGGCAGGGCATTCACTAATCACAGTTCGTCGTCCATGAATCCTACAAGGAATGTAATCAAGTAGTGATCAGAATCAATGTAGGGGGAGACAATTTCCATTGGGAGATCATAACATTTCGTGATGTAGTTATATCAGGTGATGGGAAGATACTTCCATTGGAGCGTGTTGCTTGTAACAGGTCGTTTTGCCACCTCAAAGTTCAAATCTATCAAAATAGAGGCAAAATCCTCAGCGGTGCGTAAAGAAGTCAAACGGCTGCCCCAAAGAGCATGATGTAAATTTACGTTACCCACAATAATTGAAGCTGAGCCTAGATGACGAATAATGTGTCCCCAGTAGTTCGCAATGAGCCTCAGCTGGAGGAGAGTTATATAAATTAACCACACACACAACGGGGGAGATCCCGGCAGAAAAACATCGACGGCGATACACTCCAAGGAGTCTTTGCCAAGGAGATTGGTACTCTCGCATGAAATGGATTGGTGGACAATAATTGCCACAACACCTCCCCCTGAGCAGAGTGTGGCTTATGGAATTCAGTTTAATTCATAAACCCCGTTGCCGACGCATGTTGATTGCTTGTCTCCTGGGGAAGAAACAATATCCGGTTTAGAAAACAACCAAGCGAGCCTCTAGAACTACCTTCTTGACTGTTATTAGTCCTGTGGCGTTGACTTGCCACACCGAAATGTGTCCCTCATCATCGGGGCCGGGATTTTTTTGGACATCACCACAACAATTGATATCAATATGTTGGCCACGGTTAAACAGTCATGTGGTTTTTTTCTGAAGCACAAAAAATAGATTCCCCCAACGACACCGAACGGGCACATGGTGTGGAACTTTATCCGGAGTATTGAAGCCATCTTGGTGCCAATTGCGCTCTCAAGAATGCCCTGTTGAGGATTTTTTTCCAGTATGATCCCCAGCGCCACGGCTTCTTCGCCGGGTGGGCGGGGGGAAGGCCAAGGATTGACGGCGCTTTCGGGGGTGCGTGGGGGGTTATTCCATGTTTTTGCGCATGCGGTTTCTAAAACGAGGGTTTGGCGAGTCGGGTCCCCGGCGTTTCGGCACTTGGAGACGTCGTCCGAAAAATGGCGGTGGTGGCGACGGCGGGGGATGGGGTTTTTTTTTTTTTTTTTTGAAGGGGGAGGACCTCAGGCGGAACGGTGTTGCACACCCGGCTTAAAAAAAAAAAAAAAAAAAAAAAAAAAAAAAATCCAAAAAGCGGGAAGCATTTTATCTGGTCTTCGATTCCCCTTCTTTTATGGTCGGCCTCCTCTGTATTTATCACGGTTTTTTTTTTTTTTTTTTTAATGTTAATGTTGATTTTTTTTTTTTTTTCTCCTTGTCTCGTCATTCATAGATTTTCGAGGTTTTTTTTTTTATTTATTTTAAAGTTATTTTCTTGTTTTTCTTGATTAATCTTATACCTTTTTTTTCTTTAGTCTTTGGTCTTTATTATTATTTTTTTTTTACCTGTATTTTAATTGTTTTTATCTATATATGTACGTTTGAGGTGGAATACATTTTTTTTTTTTTTTTTATTTGCAATAAAAAAAAAAAAAAAAAAAAAAAAAAAAAAAAAAAAAACTGACGTATGAGTTTTTATTTTTCTCTGCTCATCTTGTGATCATTATTATCGAGTGGGGTACTGTAACTTTGAGCTTCGTTATTTATTGTTATTATTTTTTTAATTTCCCCCCCTGATTCTGCTTAATTGAGTGATTTGTGATTAATACTACTGTTTTTGTTATTATTACAACTTGTGGGTTTCTTTGATGTATACGGAGTTTAAAAGTATTTTTTTTTTTTTGCTTATTTGTTTCTTAATTAAATAAATTATTAAGTATTTTGAATAATAAAACTTGTTTTAATTTTTCTTTTGATGTTTTATTTTTTGTTTGGAAACCCCACTTTTTTCGCCCTTTTTTTTTATTTAGACATCATTTATAAGGGAAAATTTTTTTCTTTTCTTTTCTTGCTTTGGAGTCTAGATGGCGCGCAACAAATCGCATAAACAACGTTTTAGTTCTAAACATGCGCTTTCAGGAAAATCACAGGGTCGCTCCATTTCTTCAAATACGAAAGGAGTAAAAACGACTCGTCCAATGGAAGCTAAGGAAAGACAACGACAATCTGCTAATTCACTGAGAAAAAAGAAATCTTCTTTGGCACTTCAAATGAAACGTTTGGGAAGCCTTAGTGGAGTACCACGTGTAATTGGTATAATTCCAGCTAATGAATCAGGAAATACAGATTTAGTTGTTGAAGGTTTCTGTCAAGCTATGGGTAGTCAAAGACCTGAAGTATGTTTTCCTTTTACATTAGCTTCAAAGGAAAAAAAGGCTGCTTTTACATTTTTATGGGAAAATCGATGTAATGATCAAGATTGTATTGATATTGCAAAAGTCTCTGATTTTTTGGTTCTTACATTGGATGCTTCACAAGCTGTTCAACAAACTATTCAACAAATGCAAGAAGCTCCTGAAATTAATGAAGATGGTTGTTCTATGATTAGTGCAACGACTTGGTATGGAGATATTGGTTTATGTATAACTGATTATACCAGAGAAATAATAAGTGCATTAAATGGTCAAGGAGTACCAAGTATTGCCGTAATTTTACAAAATCTTGATACTTTTAATGAAAAACAAAGACAAAAAGTTTTAAAAGTACATCAAAGATATTTTTTATCTGTTCTTCCAGATACAACAAAAGTTGTTACCGTTAATGAATTAGATGATTATGATTCACTTCTTCGTCATCTTCAAGTTGCTAAGTTAAGACCATTATTATGGCGTGAACAACATCCTTATATTGTTGTAGAACAAGGTAATTATTCTGAAAATACACAAAAACTTACTATTGGAGGTTACTTAAGAGGGATGCCAATTTCTTCTAAACAATTAATTCATCTTACTAATCATGGAACATATCAAATTGAAAGTATTTCTTTAAATGATCCAAATATTGGTGAAACAAAAGTAATTGATATATCTGAAGAAAAAGAAAGAGAATCTTTAGAACATGTACAAGCAAATGCTACTCTGGAAGATGGAGATGGTCCAACTGAAGATGATGTAGCTTACCATCGTTCATTAAGTACAAAAAAAGTTAAAGTACCAGAAGGAGTTTCTGATTATCAAGCTGCATGGTATGATATTGAAGATAAAAATATAAATGATATTGAAGATAAAAATATAAAAAAAGAAAATTTTAATTCAGAAGAATTAAATATTGAAGAAGATGTATTTGCAGCAGATGAATTTTTATCACATCGAACATCAAGAACTGATGTTGATTTCCTTAAAGTGGAAGATATTATTCGTTTAGAACGTATGACAGATGAAGAACGTGCTGCAGAAATACAAAGATTAAGAGAAGAAAGTGAAGAAGAAGCATGGAATCCAGATATGGTAGATACACCTGTAAATTTACCTGCTCGACAAAGATTTGCTAAATACCGTGGTTTAAAAAGTTTTCCTACTGGTAAATGGGATCCCACAGAAAATCTTCCACCTCAATATGCCTATATATATAAACTTCAAGGATTAACAAGAATTCGTGAAGCAGCTTTAAAAAAGTGTTCTGAAGGACCTGTTGGAGTTGATCAATTTGTCTATATTACTCTTGTAAATGTTCAAAAAAGTGTTTGGAATAATGCCACTTCTAGTGGATATTTAATTGCTTCAGGACAATTAGAACATGAGCAAAAATGGTCTGTATTACATTTTCAAGTTCAAAAAAATTCAGAATGGGAAGAACCAATAAAATCTAAAGTCCCTATGCTGGCGCATATAGGTTTTAGAAAATTTTATGTTTCTCCTTTATTTAGTGATATTACTGCATCAGATCGTACAAAATTTGCTCGTTTTTTTCAACCTTCTGAGACATTCCGTATGGCTACTTTTTTTGGACCTATTTCTTATCAACCTTGTCCAATTCTTTTATTTGAAGTTCCTTCTTTGGAAGAGCAGGAAGGAGGTGATTGTTTACGTTTGGCATGTTATGGAGGGGCATTACCTCCAAATCCAGATCTTTTAATTTTAAAACGTGCAGTATTAACAGGTCGTGTTGCTACTATTCATAAAAAACAAATTGTAGTGAAATATATGTTTTTTAATGACGAGGATGTAAGGTGGTTCCAACCTGTTGATCTTCATACTCGAATGGGAAGACGTGGTAAAATAATAAAAGCTGTTGGAACTCATGGATTATTTAAGGCTTCCCTTAATGATCAAGTTATGCAACATGATCTTGTTTGTATGGATCTCTACAAACGTGTTTTCCCTAAATGGACGACTTTGCCATTCAGTATTTCTGATATTTCAAATGAAGGAGAAGAAGAAGAAGAAGAATCTTAAATAAAGATAAAAAAAAAAAAAATAAAAAAATAAAAAAAAAAAGAAGAAAATTAATAGTACGACTAAGGAAAAGAAAACATTATTTTTACCCCTATTTTTACCCACTTCTTTTTTAAATAATTGTCTTAGGATGTATTTGCTTTTATTTGTACTTTTTACCTTTGTGTTTAAAAAAAAAAATATATATATATATACACACATATATATATATAATATTTTTTTCTACTTTCCTTTACCCCCTTCTTTCTTATGATTGTAATTTTTTTTAAAGTCTAGAATTGATAATTGAGGAAAAAAAAAAAAATAATAATAATAATAATTAATAATAATAATAAATAAAATAACAATAACTACAATAAAAAGAATAATATTTTCTATCTAATGCGTAGATTTATATTACCTTTTGAGCGGATATATTGCCGCCATTCAAGTTCTTATGCTGCAGGTCTTTTTAATTTTAAGATTGTTCCACAAGAAATGTTTCCTTTTCCAAGTCGGAAATTAGATGGTGATGAAGCAGAAAATATTCAATCTGTATTGGAAAGTATTCGTAATAACAGTAATGCTATCATAAATCTTTATGGTGCACGTATCGCTACAGATTATGGAGGATTAGAACTTGGTCATACTGCACACGCCCTTATCTATGAAGAAGTAGGTAATAAATGTGATGATAAATTACTATCAACTATTAGACATGGTGGTGTTTGTACTCATATTTTAGAAACTGCTGGGGCTAAAGATATAAAAGGAAAATATTTAACAGCTATGTCTGATGGAACTATTAGAATGGGATGGGCTATTGAAGAAGAAGAGTTTGAAAGTGATATAAGTATGAATACTACTAAAGCTATTCTTCATGATGGTGAAGGATATAAATTATCTGGAAAAAAATTTTGTATTGATGCAGAATCTGCTACACATTTTATAGTGTTAGCTAAAACAATAACTCAAGCTGTAACAGAAGATGGGGCAACTGTTACACATCGTAGCTCTCTCTTTATTTGTTCAAAGGATTCTCCAGGATTAACAATTAAAGGAAATAATATTATTCTAGATAATACTCCTGTTACTGATGTTATTGGTGTATTTGGTGAAGGATTTAAAAATGTAATGATCACATTATTTACAGAACAATACCTTTATGCAGTTTCATTATTGGGAATAATGAAACGCATTATCGAAGAATTACAAGAATTTATTACAGAAAATGAGATTACTAATATACTTCATTCCTGTTTTTGTGAAGTTTATGCAATGGAATCTGCTATTTATGCGTTAACTGCTAATATGGATATACCTACAGAGGATAGTCTATTGGAGTGTACACTTGTTAGCGCATTTGTACAAAATTCAGCAATACGATGGTTAAAAAAAGTTAAAGTAATGACTTCACCAAACAAGAATATAAAAAATTATATTTCTCAGGCTCAAAATATAATTAATTTAATGGAGTCAAAAGATTTTCTTTACGCTACTGCAGTTTGCTGCGGTGTTGAAGATTATGGTCTTTTCTTTCAGAAAGCTTCAACATTACAAATGATGCAAGCAAGAACTCTTAGATTATTTGGAGTATATGATCATATACCTATAAAAGGAATTAAAGAAGCATCATTAATTGATGATGCTGTTATAAAATTTGGAGATGCAGTTGAAGCAACTTTTGTTAGATATGGTTCTCAAGTTCCTTATCAACAACTTCTTCTTAATCGACTTGGTGAAGCCGCATCTCTTTTGTATGCTGCATCAGCTGTTGTATCACGAGCCTCTATGTGTGCAACTAAAGGTCTTCCTTCAGCAAAAATTGAAGGAAAATTGGCCTCAAGTTTTATTCGTTATTCCGTTGAAAGAGTCAAAACCCTTAGTGAAGAAAGTTGCAATATTGGTAAGACTGCAGATGATGTTTATAAACGTATTGCTTTGGAAATTTGTGAAGATTCTTTACAATAGTTAAATGAAATGATAGTAAATAAGAGTACGACTGAAATATCCTTAAGAGAAGGATCAAGAATGATAAAGAAATTATTAATAACTTCACAAATTATTTATTATGTCTTTTTTTTTTCTTTTTTCTTTTCCTTTTCATTACTTTAAATTTTTTATAAATATAATATATGTATATATATTACTTTTGTAAGATTTTTATTTTATAAGAAAATATCCGTTTAAATTTTTTTTTTTTTTTGTTGTTGTTGTTGTTGTCTAAATCTAGTTCTAAGTATACAGTGTAGGTAATAGTTTTTTTTTTCCCCTTTCATTCCCTTACCCTCCCTAATCATCCTACTTGTAAATATAAGGTTTAGATATTACAATAAATGATACATCCGACTAAAGAATTTCTCATGAGACATATTGGACAAGATGTACCAAAGCGACATACTCACTTTGTATTAGAATCTAGACTTATGTATGAAAAGTCTTTTCGTGATACTTGGTTACATAGTGTCTGCCGTGCTGTTTCTCAACTTGATGAACCTTTGTCTAAGTCTTTATCAGGGACTCGTCAGAAAATGTTACAACGTAAATTTACTTGCTTTCAGTATAATCAATACGGATTATTCAAAGTTCCATATTACCGTATAGCTAATGTTGATCGTTATCATGCTGTTCAAGGTATTCCAGGAACTCGGGAATGGGTTCCATACGCTAATGTTTCATACTGGACGATGAATAAAATGGTGCGAAGTGGTAATTTATTAGTTCACAGAGTACATTATACCGGTTGGGGAACAGATCCTCATCTTAAAAGAGGTGGTTGGGAACATAGATGGAATAAAGTTATGCAGCGGAATACTCTTCAATATACTCGTATCTAAAAAAATACAATTTATTGACTTAGCAAAAAATATTTATAAATCTTTTTTTTTTTTTGATGAAATTTTATTTTATTGTAAAATATATTATTTTATTAATAATTCTTATTTTACTCTATGAATAAAAATACATTACTTCTTCCCCCTCTTCTTTTATATATATATATATATATATCTATATATATATATATATATATATATATGTATATTTTTTTTGGTTATTATTATTAAGTATGCTTAAAGTAAATCTTAAATACATGGGTCGAATAATTCGTATTGGAGACACAGCTTTTACGCGTCGTGTAATTTCTCAAGAGGATGTAAAAGCTTTTGGACCACTCGTAGGAGATTACAATCCTATCCATATCGATGAAGCAGCTGCAAAAGATGCTGGATTCCCTTCTCCTATTGTTTATGGTATGTTAGCTGGATCTCTTTTCTCTGGTATAATGGGATCTGAGCTTCCTGGGCCACAATCAATTTATTTAAGTCAGACACTGCGATTTGTATCACCTGTATTTGTGGGGGATGAAGTGGAAGCACGTGTAACAGTAACTCAGTTTAGAAAGGAAAGATTTATGATTGCTTTTTGCACTACAGTGAAGCGTATTGATCGAGAAACAGGTAAAGAAACGCTATGCATTGAAGGAACTTCAGTAGGGATGAATAAAACAGTAACTTTTGAAGGAGAAAGTGAATGGACAGTACCTCGTGTAGAGTAAGATTAAAAAAAAATAAATTAACGTGTGTATTTAATTCTTTATTATTATATTTTTTTTGTTTCTTTATTATGACACTTTGAGAGACAAAAAAAAAAAAAATAAAATAAAAAAATAAATAATAAATAATAGTGAAAAATTGAGTGAATTTGTTGTGTGAAGTTTGAACGTAGAGGGAAAGAGAGGAAAACAAGTGAAATGAAGACTGGTAGCTACATGCATCTGTCTTTAATAATTATATATGCATGCGTGTTTATGTGCTTTAAAGCTAAAGTAAACAATTAGGTTGGGGGAAGGGAACAATTTTCAGGGTTTACTGATATCTAAGAAAACCGTGAGTTTGGGGAAACAATATTGTATAAATAAATAAAATATAGTGATGTTTTTAGAGAATTTGGATTGCTCTATATTATTATTATTATTTTTTTTTTTTCCACTGTTTTTATTTTTATTTATTTTTATTTTTTTACAGCGCCATTGTTTATCTTTTTTTTTTTTTTTTTAAGTAGTATAGTTGTAATTAAAACAGAAAAAAAAAAAAAAGAAAAAAAAAGGCGTAGGTTGTAGAGAATTATTTGTGTGGGATTTTCTTGTCAATCCCTTTGATTATTGATTAAGCAAAAAAAGAAAAAAAAAACAATAAATAAAAAAACGAATAGCAGTATATATATTTTTAATAGTTGCCTAGTGGCAAAATAAAGTTTTAAAATGATTCGCTGGACTGTAGATCTTGCAGGTATTGATGCAGAAGCTGATCTCCAGCGCGATGATAACATGAAATTACATGTTGAACCATCTTCAGGAAAAAAAGAAAATTGGAAACCTAGAGATATTGCCGACGTCGGTAATAACTCATTAGATTCTTTAGGAACTGTTGTAACACTCACAACACTCGATCTCATTGAGCAACACCGGGCACGACAGGAGAGAGCACTCATGGATAATAGACTAGGACCCGCCCTCGCTAGCTCCCCACTTCTTAAAGGTGATGTGGAGTTTTCAAAAGGACCTGAAGTTCGTGTGTTTAGTAATTTTACAAATGCACAGGGAAAGAGGGCGGTGTGTACGGTGCAGCCACGACAAACTCCATTTCGTGGAATAGATGTGGTGAATGCATTTCTGCAGCAGACGGTTGCTCCAGATGAACGATTGTCTGCTCATTTTTCAACAAACCCACGACTTTACAAATTATATATTGCGGATGAGTTTACAGGGGAGGAGGAAATGGCGATTCAATTAGATGCTAATGCACAAAATTTTTCATGCTTTGCAGTTCAACCCCTTCCAGCTGCTAAACTTTTCTTATTTCCTCAGCGAACTCAGTTATTACCAACTGTGGCGGAAGATATTAGTTTAGATGTAGAGATACGACCTTTAGATTCACAAGCTAAGGTTGTTAAAAGACAAGTACTTATACCTGCCGATATGTTAGCAGAAAGTTTAGAACAAACTATAGTTAATCGACTTCCTGGAATTGGAATTGTTCCAGGTTCATTACGTATAAAATATGGACCTGTAGAGTTAAATATTAATGAATATTATAATTTTGGAACAGGTTGTGGAGATATGGATGTACCTATAGCTGAAAGAACTATTTTATCTCTTTACCGTTTTGGTGTAACAGAAGTACTTGTACAAGGACGTGTTCCAGATGAGAATACAGGTATTACTTCACCAGTTGAAGATATTATTATAAATATTGACGCAGAAGAAGCGCAAACTTTTCAACAATTTGAAGTAATTCGTATTAATCGTTATGGTGCAAGACAACAACGTACTTTATGCGTTGATGGGAAACGTTTATACACAATGCGACCTAATGCAGGTACAATAGAAGGTAATGAAGAAAAACTTATTAAAGATATTGAAGAGATAATAACTTCACCAACTAATTCAAAGTATCTTGAAATTCGATACAATCGTGCTTCAAAACATGAAGATGATCATATTGAATGTACTAGTGCATATAATCGTGCTTTACTGGATGAGAAATTACGTGTACTTCAGAGAGAGTTACGTAAGAAAAATGATGAAGAAAGACAATATAAAGGTAATGACACTGTTATTTCACGTTTTTTTCATCGATTCAAGAATGGATTTAATAAATCCTAAAAAAAGAAAGAATCAACAACGAAAAAAAAAAAAAAAAATATCATATATATATATATATATATTTCTTTCTCTCTCAAAAATGACATTGACATTGAATTTTACCTGATGATGAGAGTCCTTGAAGGTTTTTTTTTTTTTTTTTTATTATTAAAAAAAAAAAAAAAAAAAAGATTGATCTTGTCTATTTTTGTTTCAAACTTTACACATCCACATACTCATACATATACATAAACTTTATCTCACTTTATTTTTGTCTCCTTTTACTTTTCTATCCAAATTTACAGGTACAAATTTAACAACAAGAACTACAAAAAAAAAAAAAAAGAATTGGGTGAAGAAAATTAAAGAAGAAAAGAAGTTTTTTTTTTTTTTTTAATCATAGATAAATAAATAAATATATTTCATTAAAAAAAAAAAAAAAAACATATTAAAATTAATTCTCTTAATGAGATTTAAACGAAGCAATTATCAATCTAAGAGGTGTCGTCTTGCTTTCCTTTCTCTTATATTATTATTTATTATTTTCTTTGTACAAATTTACAGTGATGACAACCAAAATAATGATGCAGATTTAACAATAGTTAAAAAATCATTATTACATATTTTAAATGAAAAAGGGAATGTATCATTTGCATTACCATCGTTATCACCATCGCCTTTAGATTCTATGACACAATTAAATGATAATGTTATTATATCTGAGGTGATTAAAGATCACTTTAAACCATTTGGTTTAGATCCTCCAAAATGCCTACGTGAAGGATATATTATGAATTTTCCTATGAGTAATCTTGAACAGGAATTACGACGTATTTATTTTATGGTAGATACTGTAATGAAAAATATTAATATTACATATTGGCCAGCAGATGGAACATTACTAGGAATAATTCGTCATGGACGAATTTCAACTGATCGTGATTTAGATTTTCATATTTTAACTACTTGGCGTAATTGTTTACCTCTTTTACTCTCTTTAGAAAAGGAATTTAAAAAAGTGACTTTATTAACTCGTTTTACTATTTCTGTTGGAGGAAAAAGGCATAAACCTTATCGTGGAGTTGCAATGTATGCTATGGTGAGAGTAAAAAGTAAATTTGGTTCAATTAATACAGGAGCCGATTTTACTTGCGTGCATCATCAGCAAAATGGATTACATACCGTTTTTAATCATTTTGGTAAACTTGTTCAAATTCCAAATAATACATTTCCTTTAATTCCTTGTCGTGCATATGATATGAATGTATTATGCCCTGGGGATGGGGAGGCAATGCTTAAAGTATTTAAACCTCGCTATGATGGGTGTATGCTATTTCCGCATTGCTTTGGAAATCCAGAAAAATCACATAAGCTTTGCCTAACACCTCACCCACCAGTGCCAATTTTAAATTTTATAAATGCTACTTTATCACTTCAGCGGTGTGGGTATGCTAATTTAGTAGAACATTTTAGAAATGAACCACTTTGTAAACATTTATTGGAGTTGGAGAAGCCAAATTCTGTATGCTGTGATGCTGCCAAGTGTAAATTATTAAGGGGTAATACCTTTTGTTTTTTGCAACAGTTTAAAGGATAGTTTAAAATATCAATAAAAAGGGGTGCTAAAAAGGATGAAAAGACACCTTGAAAAAAAAAAAAAAAAATTAATAAGATCAATGACACTAAAAATCACTGCCCCCCTTCACTTGCTATTTATTTTTATTTTTATTTTATATAGTTTATGGAAATAGATATCAAAAAAAAAAAAAAAAATCTACACAATACCCTTAATTTTTTTTTTTTTTTTTTTTGTCCCCTATCTCTTAAATATTTTTTTAGGCATTGAATTTGGTTTTTATTTTTATAAAATGAATATTTCTCTTTTTTTTTGCTTCATATATATATATATTTTTTTTCTTGTATGAGTATGGGTTTTTTTTTTTATTATTTTTTTTAAAAAGATCTCTCTTAAATTCAATGAATACCAATCAAAATCATTCAGATGATGTTTATCTGGCTGATGAGAAAATAACAAATAATAAAATAAATATGCCAACAGATTCATCAATTAAACCAAATGAATCAAATGAACCATTAACACCTAATGCAGCTCAAAGAAGGGAAGATGAAGATTTTGATGAAAATAATTCTAATCACTGTTGTCTCTCTCCATGTTCTCGGCCTAGTTGTTGTAAAAAAATTTCTATCGGTAAATATGCTCTCGGTATTTTTTTAATTTTATGTGTTACAGTTATCTGGGTTGCCGCATCAGCATGGATTCAATATATTTTTGGTGAATTAGAATATAAAAAACCATATTTTTTAACGTATTTTAATACTGCAGGATTTACACTTTGGAATCTTGGTTATATTTTTGTGCGATCTTGGCGACGTGTTCCATGGAATAATACGGAGACACCTGAACCTATTATTTTTATAGATTCAGATTTAAAGGAAATTTATACGAACTCTTCATATTCTACTAATTCTATACCTCTTTCTAATTCTAATAAGGATAATAAAATAAATGAAGAAGTACCAGTTGCGGAAATTATGAATCAAGATAAAACAACTCCTTTTACTTCAGAACCAATAATAAATGAAGATGCAGAAACACTTTTACCTCCTCATTCTGATAAAAAACTTGAATCATTAAAACCTTATAGTTTGTTTAAAATTTTTATTTGCGCATGCTCCTTTTGCCCTTTTTGGTTTTTGGCAAATTATTTATTTAATTTATCACTTTCAAGAACTTCAGTCGCATCCAATACTGTTTTAAGTTCTACATCTTCTATATGGACATTATTACTTTCTGTTCTTTTTTTGGGTCAACGTTTAACTTATATTAAAGTAGGTGCCGTCATACTTTGCGTGGGTGGATCTGTTATGATTGCCTTTTCTGATGGTAAAAGTGCCTTGGATGGGGATAGTGTGATTGGAGATATTTTAGCTCTCATTTCTGCCTTCTTTTATGCTATTTACACCAGTGTCCTAAAGTGGTTTCTCCCCGATGATGAAAGATATCGCATGGGGATGACATTTGGTATGGTGGGCGTTATTAATTTAGTCTGTCTCTGGCCAGGGCTGCCGATTTTAAACAAAGTTGGTTTTGAAACATTTCAATTACCCACCTTGCAACAATTATGGCCACTTGTAATTAATACTTTAATTGGCACGAATTTAAGTGATGTGTTGTGGGCGCGGAGTGTGGTGTTAACGTCTCCTATTGTAGCCACATTAGGACTTTCCCTCACAACTCCACTCGCGATGGTGGTGGATGCTGTGTGGAAGAAGGCACATTTCCCTCCTTTATATATAACGGGGGCTATTTTAGTAATGGTGGGGTTTATTTTAGTGAATTTAGATGGGAGTTTAACACTTTCATGTATGCGTCGCTCGTATAGGCGACTGAAGTTGTAAATGTGTATGTATTGGATAAATAAAAAAAAAAAAAAAATTGTGCTTATTTCTTTATTTAGCAAAAATGAAATTCTGAAATAAATAATAATAAGGAAAATAAAAAAAAAAAAAAAAAAAAAAAAAGGTAACTTTTTTTAAAAAAAAAAATTTGTTTTCTGTTATTATTGTTGACTTTTATTTTTACTGATTTTTTTTTTTTTTTTTTTGTTGACTTTTTTAGTAATAAAGGCAAGAATACCCAATTAAAAAAAAAGGGAAAAAAAGAAATAATAATGTTTTTTTTTTTTTTTTTTTGTGGAAAAGAGGAGTTTTTTTTTTTTTTTTTTTTCCCCTTTCTCATAATACACCTATTCCGTAGTTTAGAGATTGTTGACGCTTCACATCTTTTTCTTTTCGGGGGTTTCCCTACCCTCATTCTTTATGGTCTCAATATATTTCTACGTTGAAGTTATTTAAAGATCATATATATATATATATATTTTTTTTTTTTTTTAAAATATAATAATCCTTAAAAAAAAAAAAAATAATAATAATAATTTGTTGTTCTATTTTATTTTATTGTTATTCATTTAATTATTTGAATTCTGTTATTTTCGTTTTATTTCTACCCTTAAAAAAAGAAAAAAAATATATATATATATATATAAATATTCACATATAAAAAACGAAGAAAATAAAAAATAGTTTAAAAGAGATAGAAGAAATTAAATGAATCTTGTAGAGAGAGATGTTGAAGGTTTCTCTTGTGGAACTATTCTTGCTCCTAAAGATTGGATACTGCGTGTTTATCACGATATTTCTTCACTTTCTTCAGTAAATGTAGCACATTTTAAGAAATTAGATAATTCTGGAAATTCAATGTATGTGGCAGAACATTTTTTATCACATGAAGAGAAAAATAATATATCTTTATTTCAAGAAGAAATAGAAAAAAGATTGATAAAATCTTCTTTAATTAATATGAAGAATCAATGTTCACCACTTTCTATCACATGGG
The DNA here is from genome assembly GCA_030849755.1 of Trypanosoma avium. Lineage (NCBI taxonomy): Eukaryota > Euglenozoa > Kinetoplastea > Trypanosomatida > Trypanosomatidae > Trypanosoma > Trypanosoma avium. Next base: position 16,226 of record JASANY010000778.1, read on the forward strand.
AAGTAGATAAACTTGATAAATCTTCCTTTTCTGAATCGAATTCTTTAATACCGTTATTAATTGATAATTTTAAAATATTAATTTCTGTAGTTTTATATATAGCAGATATGAATTCAACAGATGTAAATGAGATTTTTGAAAAGATAGTTTTAAATTTAAAAAATCGTTACAGAGTTTCTTTGAAAGAAAAGATAAATAAAAACCTTATTTCTTTATCTAATATTAGTGGGGTATATTCACCTCGTGGTAATTGTATTATTCAAGTTTATCAAAAGACAAATTCTATTATTCAATGGAATCCAAATTCTGATAATTCTTTAGATTGGTTAAATAATATAGTAACAAATGAATTAGAATTGGCTTCAGAAAATTTACGCCTTTCTATTAGTGAAAGTTTTTCTACTCTTGTAGTACTATTTCCACTTCCTCTTGGAGTATCTCTAATGAATCGTAGTGTAATTCTTCGTGTTTGGTGTAATTATATTCGACAAAAAGGTTGGAATTGTGTGGAATTAATACAAAATAATATTTCTGTCTCTAATAATTTAGAAATGTCATGTAGTGTAACCCCGTTTAGTGCATTCTATTTACTTTCAAATAATAATAATAATAATAATGCTAAGGTAATTGCTTGTATTATGGCACCAAGAGTAGGTAGTGATTCATGTGTAGTGTTATTAATTCCAGCTTTAACATTAAAAGAAGAAAAAAAAGAAGAAGAAGATATTAGTAACGAAATAGATAATTCTAATATAAAAATTTATGAAACACAATGTAACTTGATATTATCTACATTTCATATATCTATTACGAATACTACTTCATGGACTTCACTTTGTTTAGGAAAAGAAGCAGGTTTCTTATTTCGGCAAGGAAATCTCGTAGTACATTTACCTTCAGTAAATACATCATATGTAAATGCTACAACAAATGCTGTGGGGGCATTTAGTATTATTTCTCTTGGATCTATTACTATAAAAGCAGAGGATAATAGTAATAATTATGATATTAATAAAGATAAATATCAACAACAAGAAAAACAAAAACGGTGGGTAACAGTGACTTTATTAAATGAATATCGTTCTAGTGAAGATTACTTGGATTATATTATAACAGAGTATCTCTATGATACTCCACTTAAGAAAGATGCAGCAATTTTTAGAAGGCGAAAGAAAGAAAAAAAACATATAATATCTTCTATTTTAAAACCAAAAATGCATAAAAGTGAAGAATCTTCAATGTGGATTAAACTTGGTGAGAGAGGGGCTGTGTATTATGAGGTGTGTGAATATGGAACTGGATATTTATTACTAACACAATCATGTGTTTTAGATAGTAATATTGATGAAGTAACGGCAGAGCATTGGGAAATGTGGATTTCTGGTATTGGTGTTGCAGCCATCGTTTAAATTAATAATAATAATAATAAAAATAAAATAAAATAAAATAAAAAACTAATATATTAATAAAGAAGGAATTGTGCTTTTTTTTTTTTTGATTATTCTTTTCTTTAAATATTTCAATATATTTATCTATCTATAATTTTATGTTAAATTATTATTATTATTTATTTTCTTTTTTCTTTTTTCTCTCTTCCTTTTTTTTTTTTTTTTAATGATGATACTGTGGGAATAGGAAGAAAAAGTAAAAAGGGGTAAGTCATTTATATAGTCCTAGTACTCTCTTTTTTTTCTTTATTTTCCCCCCATCTTCTCTTTATTTATATTTTATATTTGACAAAGCAATACAATACTATTTACTGTTTTTATTATTACTAATATTTATGCAGTCTGAAGGTGTCTTTTTCCCACAACGTTGTAGTCATATTTCCTATGCATTTAATTCTAATGGAGAACTTCGAGTAGCGATGAGTTCAGGAAATAAAATTATTTTTCTTCGTGAAGGCACATTACTTGCATCTGGTTCTCTCTTTAGTGAAACAGAAAACAATTATGAAGACAAGTTAAATAAGTCTAATAAAAAGGAAAAAGAAAAAGAAGAAAGTGTACGTCATATTCGTTTTTGTCAATTTAGTGAAGAAATAAGAGTAGCAATAGTAGCAGCAAGTGGTGTGACAATTGTAGATTTAGAGGAACCTGAAATGAAACTGCAATACAAAAAGGTTCGTGTAAATAATTCTAATTCGCAATGTATTGAAAATTCTGAAATATCTGAAACTCAATTTCAATCTTCATTATCATCAGTATTATCATGGCTTTCACCTTGGCAAACTAAGACAAATTTTAATACACTTGTTGAAACAATTGATGCGGAGTTTACCTCCTTTTCATCGCTTGCTATTATTTTTAGTGATGAGGCTGTTGTTGTAGAAATTTCCCCACATAATAATAATAATAATAATAATAATAATAATAATAATAATAATAATAATAATAATAATAATAATAATAATAGTGAAATAGCAGTTGTAAAATGGAGAATGTGGGGTTCTTATAGTATGTTAGCTGTCTGTCGCACAAATCGCCACCTCGCCTTTGCTTTAAATTCCTCTGGCGTTGAAATATTTCCTTTAAAAGTATTACCATGTGAATTAAATGCCTCACCTTTAGCTAATAATAATAATAATAATAATATTTCTTCATTTATAATAGAAGAAAATAAAGAAAGTTGGGGGAGTCAAGGGAAAAGTAAATTCAATTCTTCCAGTGTTGTATTCTCACCTACACATGAGGGAAATTCTTTAACATTTAATACATATAAAAGAGATGAATTTGCCTGGCGTGGGGTTTCAGCAAAATTAAGAGGATATAAAATTATAGAAATTCACTGGCATCGAGTTATTAGTCATACAATTTTGTGTGTGACGTGTAAAGATATAAATGATGGTCAAATATCGATTGCACTTTTTACAATACAATCAGTACCAGTATTTGCCTCACATCAAGGAGGAAATCAAATAAGTGAAACAAATAATATTATGAATAATAATAATAATAATAATAATAATACGGTATTTGGAAAGGCAGAAATAGAAGAAAATGATTTATCATTACAACTTATACCTGTAGGAACTGTTTCACTTAATACCCTGACATCTTCTCCTTTTATAATACAATATGTTCCTAGTATATCTAGATCAAGTGAAACGGCATCTTTAAGTAATAAGTTAGAATTTATTTCTATAGATAGAGATGGAACTATTCGAACTATAAGTTATCGTTTTGGAAAACATAGACAAGGAGGATTTCCTAAACAACGTACTGCTGGATTAGTAGCTTCACAATTATTACTTCCATTAGAAAAAAAATATGGTATTATTTCTAATATTAATGTTTTACCTATATGGAAATCTCGTGCTGTTGAATTTGGTAATTTTACTCCACAAGCAGAACAAATTCTTAGATCACGTCGATATCGTTTATTAATTTATTTTGAAAATGATATGATAGCTAAAGTAATGATAGATCTTCAAACAACATTAGTTCGTGTTGAAGCATTTTTAACTCTTGGTGTAGATTTAATTTCTCCTTCGCTTAGTACTTGTTGGGGTACAGAAGGAGAATTATTATTACTAGGAATATCAAAAGATCGTGCATTTGTAATTAAAAGAATAAATAAAGCTCATAAAGTTACTGAAACAACAGTTCTTGCAGTAACACCAATTCCTGAAGAACATCGTCATCGATTACAAGAAATTCAAAATATACCTATAAATAATAATAATAATAATAATAATATTTCTGAGGAATTTGAAAAAGAAACAAAGGAAGAGAAGGAAGTTCGTCTCTTTATGGAAGTAAAATGTCCTGAAAAAGTACACATGATACCATTACTTTTAAAGGCGTGTGGTGGTGATGCAGTAAGGTTACTCACTCAATTATCTGCAAAATATGGTCCACTTGAAACAATTCCTAACATTAATAAAATTAATAATAATAATAATAATATCGTTACTAATGATAATGTAGATTTAAATTCTGCCTCCTTTTTTGGAATTGGTTTAAATATACAACAGATGGAGTTAACTAAAGATGGAATTTGTTGCACCACACAGTATACAGTTTATGGAATAAAACAAAAATGGTATATTCCTACTTCTACTCCACTTGAAAATTTTGCAGCTGCCCAAAGTGAAGTAATTTTATCTTCAGGTTGTTTTCCTGCAACGGAACCAATACAATGGTTAAGTAATGTAGTAGATGAAAATAATAAAATTTGTAATGATGAAATTATATGTACTTGGAAAGGGAATAGTGAAGGTGATATTATAGTAAAAGGATTAATGTTACCAGATAACCCTCCGTTAATATTACAATTATCAGATACTTTAAAAGAATTTCGAGTTATGCAAATTAAATCTATAAGATTATTAAGTGGTGATATAGTTATTGGAATTTTGGGGTTAAAAAATAATATAGAAATTAAAAAGGAATTATTAATTTATGGATTAGATTTATTTTATGATATTAGTTCTCCTCCAATGTTTAGATTGGAATTAGTAATTTCTGATGTGATATCTTTTTTACTTTCCTGTAATGGTAATTTATTTTTTCTAAGGCAAAATCAAAAAACTATTGAACAAAAAATACGTGTTGTAAATGGTAATGATATGGGTTATAATTGGAAAGAAAATCATGAATTAATAAATGATATTTCTTGGTATAAAGAAATTACTACAATGAGTCCATTATGGGTAAAAGAAAAAAATTCTAGAAATAAAGAGTTACACTTAATGAAATTGTTTTTTATTTCATCTGATGGTGCTTTTATTCATATTTTTAGTGATAATTCTTTTCAACATAGAAATTCTCTAAATCCTATAATTAATGATTCTAATAGTATAATAGGATTAGAAATTTATCATCCTAATTCTTTATTATTATTATTGGGTATGTGGAAACAACGCATAGTACGGGTTATACTAGAGCGTATACTTGAATTTATTAAAACTTTTAATTCTATTTCTAATAATGATTCTACTATATTAAATCCTATAAATTTTACTACTACTACTAATAATAATAATAATAATAATAATAATAATAATAATAATAATAATAATAATAATAATAATATACCTCTTCAATCTGATAAAGAGGCACAAATTATAGCTATGGAATTGTGTCATAATCCAGTAGGTATTAAACTTTATGAGAAACCAACTGTATCTATGGAAAATTTTGAATCTATATTTATTGAATCAATTTCTTTTGATATAGAACAAGAACAATTTCTTATAAATGATGAAAGTAACTCTTTTACAACACTATTTGATGATGATTTTTCCTTAGAATTACTTGATCAAATTATAGAGTATCTTCCTATGATAAAACTTAAAGGTCTTAGTAGTACAGATCAACTTGAACTTCTTTGTATTGTAGATTCCATACGTGCTTCAAGATCATTTGGTGTTAGTACAGATTCAGCAGCATCACGTTTTTTTTTTCTTTATAAACTTCTTCAAAGACATCTTCGTCTTAGTGGTAATTCTGCAAAAGAAATTTTTAATCCACACATTGCATTTCTTTGGGCTTCTATATCAGATTCCCAACCTCAATTAATTGAAAGTTTATTTACTATTAATAATAATAATAATAAAGTTAATTCTTTTTTATTATGGCCTGATTTAGAAAATGCTGGTATTCCTTTTTGGTTAAAGTCATTATCAGATTTACGTTTATTATCAGAGAGAGTAGCTCGAGGTCAGTATCAGGCAACAAAAGATATACGAGATTGTGCTTTATTTTATATTCTTACTGGAAAATTAGGTGTACTTGCCATGTTATGTAAAACAGAACAAAACACACGATTACACGCATTCTTTTCACGTGATTTTAATGATGCTAAAAATAAAGCCGCCGCAAGTAAAAATGCTTTTGTGGCTGTAAGTAAAAATCAAATACTTTACGGGGCGGCTTTTTTTATTCTTGCAGGAGACCCACAAAGTGCAACACAAATTATTCTTCAACGCTACGGAAGTGTTTCTTTAGCACTTTTAATTATACGACTTTCTTCTAATGATAATTCAAATGAATTATTATGGTTTATTGAACAACGAAAACGGGAGGAAATACATTATGGTGCAATAAATATATGGGAGGAAGCTTGTTTATATTGGAGAAGTGGATATACACAAAAAGCATTACATTTACTTTCACAAAGATTACCAAATAATGCAATGGATGCTGCGGAAAGATTAATTTTATTAAGATATGAAGGGCGAAGAGTACGAGGTGAAAAAATAACACCAGTAAAGGAATTACTTTTATTACTTGGAATTTCTAGACTTTCATATGCTGCGGGAATACGATTACCAGCATTAATAAGTTGTCAAGAAGCTATTTTATTACTTTCAGAAGTTCAAAATTTACAAAAAGAAAAGAAAAATGTGATGACAGGAGTAGGAAATGTAATAAGTGAAAAAAAAGTAAATAGTGGACACCCTCAAGCACGTATGGAGGCTGATTTTAATACAGGTACTTTAACTTTTCATGGTTTTGATATGGATGATGATGATGATAATGATAATAATAATAATAAAGATAATAATAATAATAATAGGGAAGGAATGAATACACAAATTCTACAAAATATTTCATCTTCTTCAATAACAGGAATAACTACCAATACTCCTTTAGTAAATATTGAGGATAGTCAAAATAATGATATTCTAAATGAAATAACTGCAATAACGATAGAACGTGAATTGCATTATGTTCAAGAATGTTTACAAAATAGAGTATTAAAAGATGATTTAATCAAATATCAGAATGATAATATTAATAAAACAGATGCAGTTATAATTTCTACTGCAAAATTATTAGCTACTGTTGGTAGAAGTACTCCTATTAATTGTATTGAAAATCAAATTTTTAATCTTTTAAAAATTTTATTGTCTTCATTAGATTATCAAAATAATATGGAAGAATCTAATAATAATAATAATATTTTAGGAGTTACTTCACGTCTTGTTATAATTACTGTACGTTTAGCATTAATTTCAGTAGCAATTCAAAATAATGATTATGCATTAGCAAATGCTTTACTTGGATTTCCAACTATTTCAGATGTAATACATGAACAAAATACAAAAGAGATAACATTAGATTCTGTAACTTCATATATACGTGCAGTAATAAATGTTCATAGTCGTGTTCGAGCTATGACATTAGAACGAGTACAACAGGATGAAGCAGATGAAGAAGAAGAAAATAATAATAATAATAATAATAATAATATTAATTTACCTACTACATCTTCTAATTTTCTTTTTTTAAATTTTTCTCAAAATGATTCACCTCAACCTGTAGGAAATGAAAATCAACTTCGTAAACTTTTATTTACATGGTTTAGTGCTTTTTTAAATTTTTCTACATTAAGTGAATTACGTGATGAAGCTCATTATATGAAGACAACATTTACAGGAATTTCAAAACCTCCTAAAAATATAAAATTATTATTATGGTTATTAAATTGTATGTTATGTCGTACTACACTAGCATTTAATTCTGCCTCAACTCAATTAGTTAATCATATTGTAGCATTAAATGAATTAGATAATAGTCTTTTAACAAATCCTAATGGTATTTTTATAGAAGAAGAAGATGAATTACGTCGTATGACAGAATTACTAGAAAAAAATCTTCTTGCTGTAACTAATATAAAAGAATTTAATACAATTAATATAACAATACCTACACTTCAAATGATTTCTCTTGACCTTTGTGTAGCTCGAGCTGAATTATTTTGGCAACTTCCACAAGTACATTTACCAATAAGTTCTAATACAGATAAATCTATACTTCTTTTATCGAATGCCACTCAATTACATGCCGCAGCACATATTCTTTTTGGTCAATTAAACGATGGAGCTATTTCTACACTAAGACGCATGGAAGTAAGTTGGATGCGGCGCTATCACACCCACACTAGCTATCGTGATTTATTATTAAATTTAACTCTTCAAGGGAATTTAAGAAAACTTACAACAACCGATCGTCTTGTTTTACATCAAGCGTATCATTCAATTTGTTCTGTTAGCTTTGATCGATCGACGTGTGATAGCTTAGTGTGGGGCACAGATGCTGGAGTAGAAGTAAGTCATGGGTATCGTGGAATATTATCTGGGGATAATGAAGCTGCCATGCTAAGAGAGCAACCAGATAGAAATATTGCAACAGCAAATTTTTCTATTGGAATAATAACAACAACAACAACAACAACAAATGATTCATCAGACATAACACAAACAAGAAAAGAAAATAATAATCATAATCATAATAGTAATAATCGTAAATCATTATCACAAAGACCGTGTTTTTCACTTGCAGCACATGCTAGAGTTGCAGCTCATCCACATTTACCTTATTTTCTTACACGTCATAGTGATGGATGTGTGGATATGTATCTTTTTACTTCTACAGAGTGTGTGACAACGTTTAATTGTAGAGATAGTTACGTGGTAACAGATATTACGTATTCACATAATGGATATATGTTTACAGCAGGTTTAGCAAATGGAAGTGTTGCATGTTGGCGTTTTGGTCTTAGTTCAAATATAATTGAACCACTTTTTATTCAACGTGTTCTTCCTCCCGGAGGTATTAAAACAACTCTTTTTTGTGGAAATCAAATGTCATTTTTAATTGTAGTAGGATTTGATTTTGCCGGTAGTGATACAATAACAAAAGCATCATCATCATTGGTAGCAGGAGGAGGAGGAGAAAAAGGAAAAGGAATATTTTCTTCTAAGAATACGTATTCGCGTGAGCGTTCTGTTGTTGGTGTTATTCTCGTTGTTGATCTCGTGCTTCATGAAGTTGGCAATAATAATAATAATAATATTGTACTTCGTCGTGAGTTACCTTTTGTACCAGAGTATGCTGTATATATTTCAAGTCTTGAAAGTGTTATGTGTCTTACAATTGATGGACGAATTCTTCTCTTTGATATTTGGCGAACTCGACTATTTCTTATTTCTCTTACTCCACCGTTAAATCTTAATATTACTTTTGTTGCTGCAAGTAGATATGATGATCTTATTGCAATTGGGACTAGTGATGGGCATGCACTTATTTTACGCTCTGCTACAATTCGTGCTGCCGCTGAAGAAACAGAAGAAGAAAATAATGAAATAATAGAATTAACAGAAAGTCATCCATCAAAGGAAAGTATTTTACATAAAGCTTCTAAATTACAATTAGCACCTGTGTTAACTCCACGTGCTGCTGTGCGTTGTATGACATTTACACCTTCTGTGTTGTTAGCGGGTTTAGGGGATGGGAAATTGGTGGCAGCCACACTTGTTCATAATGCTCTTCGTCAAAATAGTTAAAAAATGTAAGGGGAAAAAGGGAAAGAAAATATTAAATGGAGAAGATTTAACACTGGGGTGAAAATGGAAAAGATTATTATTATTATTATTATTATTATTAGTCTTTGAAAGAGAGTAAATAAGAGGAAGTGGTGGGTTTTGACAAAAGGGAAGGTAGTTGGTAGTGTTAAATGATGAGAATAGCTGTGCCTCTATCTATCAGAGTTTCTTGTATGCATTTATATATTTTATATAAATGAAGTTTTTTTTTTTTTTTTTTTTTTGACATTGCGTATATATATATATATTTTTTTTTGGTTTGTGGTTTTTCCACTCCATTTTGATTTTTTTTTTTTTTTTTTGAAGTAATTTATTAATTGTCATGTGTCATTTTTTTTTTTTTTTTTTTAACTACGAGTGATTCATAAATACGTAAATGATCTGTTTTTCTTTTTATTTTAATTTAAATATTTTCACTTGCGTGAAGGAGGTCAAATATTTATTCAAAAAATACAAAAAAATCAACAACAACATAAATATAAATATATAAATATATATATATATATATATCGCAAAATGTTTCGACGTGGTATTACACTTTGGATTGGTGCGGAAGGTAATATTTTTATGTCTGCCGTGCAAGATAAAAAGTATTTAGAACATCGACTTGCAATGTTAGGCAAATCTGATCCTACAATGCAGCCAAAGCCTCTCTCAGAGGAGGCAGTGCAACGTTTTACAACTTCTATTGGAAGTGCTGAATCATTATTTAATAAAGCGTCTGGGGCACAACCTTCTAATATTGTAGATGAAGAAACAGGAGTACCAGTTGGTAGTACACAACTTGACCCAACACGCTATGGAGATTGGGAAAGTAATGGAAGATGTCACGATTTTTAATTTGAAATGTAATGAAATAGTATATATATATATATATATATATATATATATATATATTTCTTTCTTTCTGTGGCAAAGAAATTTCGAATCCCTCTTCATCAATATATTCCTAAGAATAACAATAACAAAGAGTAATAATATTTAAAATTATTTTTAACTGTTAGATTAATAAAAAAAATGAAGTTATACCTTTAAACAATCTTTTTATTTCTTTTAATTTCTTTTCCATCTCCTTTTATACAATATAAGTTGTAGTAGCAGTAGTTAGTCCAATCGGGCAAAAAAGCCGCGATTTATTAAGAACCTCCCCTCAAAAAAAAGAAAAAAAAAGAAAAAGAAATAAATAAATTAAATTAAATTATTTCATTATGGCGACACAGTTGTTTAGTTTTGGTCACCCATGCGAGCATCAGCTGCGCCGCACCTGCATTGGTGGCACCAGCTGCCCCCTCAACGGCTACCCCGATAACTGGTGCTGCAGTTTTATTAAAGGAAAAATTAACTTTAAAAGAGACAAGCCGTGTGAGGGCCCCAGGTGCCGCTGGGGATTCACCCACCCCCCACAATCCCAATTCGACGCCGTCACACAAGTATTAAATGAGAGTCGCCCCATCGCCGCTAAGATTGACGACGCCGATGATAAAGAAATGTTAACATTTAATATTGAAAATGTTCACATTGTAGACACGGTGCAGTGTGCCCTGCATATGATGCGTCACCCACCAAGTAGTTGTACAACACGTGTGGGGCAGTTATTGGCCTACGCGGCGGTGCGGGCGGGGGACACAAAGGTGTTTATGCAATTATTAAAAACAATGAAAAAACCAGTCGATGGGTATCTTCTAGGCGCCTATGACTACTTAACAAATGGAAATTTACCAACAAGTATTAATGCAACAGCAGGGAATACTGGGGGGAATGCAAATACAACATCCACCACATCACAAGGGAAATCGGCAAATAAAAAAGGAAGTACAGAAAAGAAAGAGGATGTTGGGGAGGAATTAAAAAGTGATATGGTAGACCTTATGAATGCTGCGCTTAGTTCAGGTGGACAACTTGTTAATCGTGAAGATCAGCATACATTACAAGCCGTTTTTATTCAAGCTCTACGTAGTTACCCAAAAAGTAAAAAACGCCAAGAAATGCTAGAATTAGCAATTGCTAAATTTGGTAGTCGACCTGTACAAAAAAGTGTACCATCTACCACACCCACACCAACAACCACACCCACCACTAATAATAATACCAATATCAATAGCAACAATACCAGTAATAATAATAATAATACAACGACAAACACCACAGCCCCAAGAACTACTGGAAATACAGGAATAACAAATACAACAACTCCAACAACTGCTGCAGTAGTTGCTGCTGCCGCCGCCGCCGCTGCTGCTGCTGCTTCTACTTCTGCTACTGGTGTTTCTACTGGAAAATCATCTATTATTTCTCCTTCTGCTCCTACTACTGCTGCTGCAGTTATTGCTGCTGCTGCTGCTGCTGCTGGAGGACAAACAACAAAGTCAATAGATACAGCAGAGGAAGATGGTGGATCTATTAATAATATACATGCAGGAAATCATCAAAATAATAATAATAATAATAATAATAATAATAATAATAATAGCAATACAAGTGCGACTTTAACTCGCCGTCCACAACCTCTTGGAGTTTCACCCTCTTTGTCTGCCACAAATATGCGAAATAAAGATTCCACCATTACTTTATCTCCTGCAAAACAACAAACACAAACACAGCAACAAACACCACAACAACAACCTATTATTGGTATCAGTCGTATAGCACAACAGATAAAACAAATTCCTCCTCGACATTACGAACCCATTCGCACGGATTTACCATTACCAAATATTGCTATATGTGGTGGCCTCCTAGGACTCACCCCACAATCCTCCACCTGGGCATTACTAGGCCGCGCCGCCTGCACAAAACAACACTCCGCTTTATTAGGCACATCTCCTGCTGGGGCTGCAGCAGCGGCGGCTTCTATAACTTCAACTTCATCTCCAACAACACCTCGTGGTGGGAATTCAGTAGATATGGCGGCAGATGTGGAGAATGTACTTCGCTTTTTATCCTCACCCTCGTCAGAGTTTGCGATCTTCAGTGCTATTGATGCATTACCTTCAGATCAGTAATTTGTTAGAAAAAAAAAAAAAGAAAAGAGAGAGAATATATATTTATATAAATATATATGAGGATTATCCCACAAAAAAAAAAAAAAAAAAAAAAAATTAAGCATAACAACTAGTGGTGGTTGTAATAGTAGAGAAAAAGTATTATTATTAATTTGTAGTAGTCCTACTACTACTACAATATTTGACCTTTATGACTTCGCATAAAATAAAGAGGAATGAAGGAGGGGGTATATATATATATATATATAATTAGAACATTTAAAAGGCTAAATAAAAAATAAAGCGAAAACGGCGAGAAAACAATTGAAAAAATATATATATTTTTTTTTTTATGGTGTTTGTTTGTTACCTTTTTTTTCTTTTTTTTTGTGTGTGTGCTTGTTTATTATGCTGTTTTTTTTTTTTTTAATTATTATTTTCACTGTTTTGATTCTTTTTTTTTTTTAGCAGTAATATATATATCTATTTATTTATTTATTTATTTATTTATTACTGATTGGTGTATGCTGTTTTTATTCTTATTTTATAATCTTTCTAGAAAGTGACTCTTTCCTTCCGTCACCCTTCTCCGATACAAAATATATTTTTTTTTCATTTAGGAAATTTTTAATATATTTGTTCTCTTCGTTACCCCATTATTTTTTCATGTTCTATCCTTTCCTCTTTCCCCTTCTTTTGTATTTATTTAAACTATGCTTACTCCTGAAGCGATTATATGGGTGTGTTTGTTAGGTTGAGCTGAGGAAAACTGAAGTTTAGAAATTAAAAAGGGGCAATGAAGAGAAAATACATTTGCAAGATAAAGTTAGATTAGGGGGGTTGGGGGTTGGGGGAAAGAAACGTAAAAATATCACCAACCCTCCCCAAAAAAACAAAGAACAAAAACAAATTATTTCGAAGCAAAAAAAATAATAATAATAATAAAATAGAGATTTGATGGAAAAAATATATATATATATATATATATATATAAATAATGAATATAAGATGATAAGAAATCTGGAAGATGGAAAAAGAGAGAATGAAAGGGGGAAAAACGAGACTAACCAATTAGAAGAAGAGGGAAGGGGGGGAAAGGAAAAGCATTTGTGAAGAAACAATAAAATAAATATTTAATAGAATACAGTACTATTTTAAATTTTTTTATAAAATTCAAATTATAAATTTTTATCTTTCTATTTAGCCATATATATATATATATATATATATAATATGCATTTTTTTTTTTGGTTCTGATATATTTAATTTGTTACGTTCAATGTATTTATGTAGGTGCATTATTATATTTATATATAGGTGTTACTACAAATTTTTGTGTTAATGCGAGGAGGAGGATGAGGATGAGGATGGGAAATGAAAGTAGACAACAAAGAAAGGGCGGAAAACAAGAACAACAACAAAAAAAAAAAATTGTTGTTCTTAGTGTTGTTATTGTTTTTTTGTTGACATTTTTTTTTTTCCCCTCTTTCTTTCAAACTATTATAAAAAAAAAAAAAGAAGAATTTTATACCTTTTTAAAGAAATTATTTTTGTTATTATTGTTGTTGTTATTATTTTCTTTTTTATGTGGTGTTTTTATTTTATTTATTATTTATTTTTTTATTACATTCTTATTATTCCATCTTTCCTCATAAATAAATGAAAAAAACTCCACAAATACTCTCAAATCTGGATTCCTTTTAATTTTTATTTATTTATTTATTTAAGAAATAAAATAAAAGAAGAAGGATAAAAAGTGCACAGAATCGTCATCACATAAAACTAAAATAAATAAGTTTAAACTTATAAACTGACGACTAGCACAAAGAACCCATTTAATAATAAGAAAAAAAAAAAAAAAAGTCACACAAACCAGCATACAAATACAAACCAGCATATAAAATTAAGACAATCGAATAATCCCCCAAGAAAAAGAAAGAAACAACAATTAAATAATATGTCTTATAATACCAGCAACTCTACAGATCGCATGGGGGCCCTCGGAGCTAACTTGCATGATGTAAATTGGGGCTCCGTGCAGGTGGTGGCCTCGCAGTGGAATTATTACAAACCACAGCCCCAGCGCGGGGATGCTGAAATTGCCCAATGGCTGCGTGAGAATCGAATTACAATTTACGGGGATCGTGTCCCACAGCCAATGCTCGCCTTCTCTGATCTCGTGGCCCCGGATGCCATTCAGCAATCTTTCATAGACCTCGGCTACACCTCCCCCACTCCTATTCAATCCATCGCATGGCCTATTCTCCTAAACTCACGTGACCTCGTGGGGGTGGCGAAGACGGGCTCCGGCAAGACGATGGCTTTCATGGTGCCCGCGGCGCTGCACATCATGGCGCAGCCCCCCACGAGGCCTGGGGACGGGCCCATCGCCCTCGTGCTGGCCCCAACGCGAGAGCTCGCCGTACAAATTGAGGAGGAAACAAGAAAAGTACTCCGCCGCGTGCCTGCAATTACAACAACATGTTTATATGGAGGCACTCCCAAGGGACCACAAATTCGAACTCTGCGGGCTGGGATACAGGTGTGTATTGCAACCCCAGGGAGATTGATTGATTTATTGGAAATGCATGCAACGAATTTGTTACGAGTGACGTATCTTGTCTTGGATGAGGCGGATCGTATGCTGGATATGGGATTTGAGATACAAATTCGTAAAATATGTTCACAAATTCGTACGGATCGACAAACTCTGATGTTTTCTGCAACATGGCCTCAAGAGATACGTAATTTGGCGGCAAGTTTTCAACGGGACTTTATTCGTGTTCATGTTGGCTCAGAAGATCTTGTTGCTAATAATGATGTTCGTCAACATGTTATCGTGGTGGAAGAGTATGATAAACAGCGACGATTGGAGGAAATTCTACAGAAAATTGGTCAACAACGTGTTCTTATTTTCGTCAAGACAAAACGTACTGCGGACTCACTACATGGTTCTCTTCGACGTATACTTGGTAGTGCTGTGATGGCTATTCATGGAGACAAGGAACAATCACAACGTGATTATGTACTTGATAGATTTCGCCGTGATGATAGGTCTGTTCTTGTTGCTACAGATGTTGCTGCAAGAGGTTTAGATATTAAAAATTTGGATGTGGTTATTAATTTTGATATGCCCACTAATATTGAAGATTATGTGCATCGTATTGGTATGTGAATTTTATTCCGGTTGAGTCCGTTAATTTACTCTCTCTCTCTCTCTATCGTACTCCCTCTCTTTGTATATTACTCCTCTCTCTCTCTCCCTCTCTTTGTACATATATAAATTACTCACTCACACACTTATATAAATGTCTCTGTGTGTGTTTGTGTTTATTTATTTGTGTACATTTTATTTTTTCCCCACCTTTCTGATGAGTCTGTCTCTTGGCGACGGTTGTTATTCTGTGGTATTAGCTTCTTTTTTGTTGCTGTTTTGATTTAGGGGTAAATGGGATGCAAATAAAAAAATTAATTTGAGCAATTAAATTTTTTATTTGCATCTTTTTTTTTTTTTTTTTCCCTCCTTGGTGTGTACGTGTGTGAGCGTCAAAGCTTATTTATATTTATAATTGTTTATGTTTGAATGTTTTTGACCGAATTGCAATTTACCTTATTTTTTTGTTTTTTATTTTTATTTTTTGTGGGGGGTGGGGTATGGGGTCTGCTATATCTGAATCTTAAATTGTTTGTACGTGTAATTATTTTATTTTTAAGAAATATGGGATTGTTTATTAAAATATTGGAAATAAAAAAATATAGATAGATATAGGAATTTTGAATTTTTGCATGTGCATTCAAACACATACCCATAAGAAAATAATATACGCGTGCATTACATAGGTTTGAAAAAAAAAAAAAAAAAAAAAAAAAGCATTTAAAAGATAGGTTAAGGGTCAGTTAAAGGGAGGTCTGATTTGAAACAATATGTGAATTAGACGACTTTTACTACTTAATCTACTTTTTTTTTTTTTTAACTTTTTTCCCCCATTACTTTTCTCCCTTTTTAATTTTTTATTTATTGCAGTTCTTATTATAATTTTTTTTGGAAATGAATACATAAAATATAAATAAAATACAAGCTTTCACTTTATCGGCATATATTCGACATTAAAAAGAAAAAATAAATAAATAGATTATGATGAAGATTAATATAATATGAGGTCCTCAGTAGCGTCATCAGTTAGAACATAATAATAAACAAACAAACAAACAAAAAAAAAAAAAAAAAAGAGAGAGAGAGAGAACTAGAAATGGGCAGTCAGTCAGCCCATTAATGATAGATGAAGCAGAATAAATCTCTATACTATAAAATGACACTCTTGTCAATCTCTTTTTTTTTTTGTTGTTGTTGTTCTAATTTATAATGCTCAAAAGTTGTACACCCTTTAAAAAAAAAAAAAAATTTAGCACCTCATACTTTTTTTTCTTCATCTATTATATCCTATTTTCCCCCTTTTCTTTATGCCGTTCACACAAGAGTATACCAACGAAAAAAAAAAAAAAAACACTTATCAGCGCAATTATAGATGGCTTTACTTATACTGTAATGCCCAGAATTCGACCGTCGTCAAAGAAGAAGACTCCAAAAACAACAACAACAAAACCTTCAGTCGTAGACTACTGATATCCATGAACTTAAAAAAAAAAAATTATTTTCTTTTCTCTTTCCCCTCCCTCCCTTTCTCACATTTATTATCTGTTTATTTGCTTTTTTCCCCTCTATTTGTGTGTGTTTGTGTATATGGGTATCTTGTCTTTGTGTATATTTTTATATATCAAATACTTCAACCCATTTTTAATGCATATTCAACTACAAACAAAATTACAAATAATAATACTAATACTAATAATAAAAAATAATAGGTCGTACTGGGCGTGCTGGACAACAAGGTGATGCCTATTCTTTTGTTAGCAGCGCAGACCCATCTAAAACACTTCGTGATTTAGTAGAAATATTGCGTCGTGCAAATCAAGAAGTACCGGCGGAGCTTTTTACTCTTTCAGGTAGTCATAATAATAATAATAACGGAAGAGGCAGAGGTAGAGGAAATGGTGGGAGTTATCGTGGAGGTTACCGTGGTGGAATGCAAATGAATAATTATGGAAATAATTACGGAAATAACAGAAATTACGGCAATGAAAGAGGCCTACAACCACCACAACAACATATGAGAGTTGCTGGAAATTATGATACTCGTGGGTTTGCTCCATATAATGCGAGTGCAATGCCTCCCACGCCTCTTACACATAATAATAATTATAATAATAATAATAATAATCCAGCGTATGCTCCTTTATCCTCCCCTGCAGGAGCCGCTGGTTATACTAACTCAACACAATTATATCAACAACAATTAAATCAATCACAACAATATCAACAACAATATCCACAGCAACAACAACTTCCACTCGCGGGAGAAAAACGCAGTCGTGATTCGCCAAATCGTAATCGCTCAGATAGTCGAGGTCGATATCGCCGTCACTCACCTTCTGATAATAATCAACATCGTCATCGCAGCTCTGATGAGAAACAACAAAATACAAGTAATGGAGCTCATTGATCTTGATCGTTATGAAATAAATAGAATAGGTGTGTCTGTATTTTTGGGTATTAGGAAAACCAAAGAAAATAATAACAAATAATAAGGAAATAGCTTTAATAAGAAATAGAGAAGAGTTAAAGGAGGAGAGAGGGAGTGAGGAGGGGAATGAAATAAAAAAATAAAAAAAATAAAAAATAAAAAAATTGATAATGAGAGGGAAAAAAGAAAAAGATTGGGAAATAATATAAAAAAAAAAAAAAAATTCCCCCGACCCCCCTCTCTTTCTCTTTCTCTCTCTATCTCTCTCTCTCTCTCTATCTTTCATCTCTTTACTTTTATGTGTATCTCTATATTTGTGTCTTTTTATCCCATTTTTTTTTTTTTCTTAATATTTATAGCTGGCGCTCTATTTTTTTTATTTTTGTTATTATTATTCATCTAGAAAGGAGATAAGATTAAATAATAATAATTACAAAAAAAAAAAAAAAGGGACATGCTAGTTTTGTATTTGTGTGACAAAAACCGTGTGATATTTAATAGTAAATTCGAAAAAAAAAAAATAAATAATAATAATAATAATAAGCTATTACTATTGAATTTTTCCACAATATATAATATATATATATATATATTTTTTTAAGATATACTGGAGTAAAAGTAGGCTAAAAATAAATAAGGAAATGAGGAAAGGGAAAAGAAAGTGGTGGGAATATCTTTATATTCCCATTTCTTAATTTTTTCCCCCTTATTCTAAAGAATTTTTTTTTTTTTTTTTTTTCCTCCTTACCCTCTTTTCTTTATTGCCGTCTGATCTAAACACTTTTCTTCTTGTTCAGTAATATTAGAAAGAGATATGTGACAGGAAACTCAAATATGTTGTTGTTTTTACTAGTCTTTATTTGTGACTTTATGATACTGGTAATAAGGAAGGAGGTAAGAAGCATTAAGAGGCAGTTGAGAAAAATAATTATGATTGGAATGAATGGTAATTTCTATATATAAAGAACGAATAATACCTATCCAAATAATCATAATAATAATTATTTTATATTTTAAAAAGGGCAAAAGAAAAAAAAAGAAGGAAAAAGTAAAAGAAAATAATTAATTAAATGTTTTGCTGAAACCTGAACGAAAGAAATATAAAATGGTTGGTAAAAAGAGAGAAAGGTTGAGTTTGATTCTCTTCCTTTTCTCTCTTTGATGTCACTTCTTCTTTTTTTCAGTTTCAAAAATAAAATAAAGAATATATATATATATAATATGTATGTCTCTCTGTTTCTGTGTGTGGGTTTTTTTTTGTTGTCTTTTATTTTTCATACTCACTCACTCAGACATATTCTTTTCAAATACCATTTATATACGTATTCTTAAACAAACAAAAAAAATTAAAAAAAAAGATAAATAAATAAATAAATGTCCCTGCCTTCTGTAGATGTTAAATTTCTCCTCAGCATCACACAGCGTATGACAGACCGTAGCTTACATGTATATATACCAGGCACCCACCGCACATCTTTTGCTATTATTCTTCGTTTTAGTAATGATAAATAACAATATATATTACATAAACTTCTTGCTTGTCAAAGTAAAAGTGATACTTGTAGTCAACTTCTTCAACATTTAACTACAAGTGCGGATCCTACATTACCTTCCTCACTCTGGATGCTCTTTATTCGCCGCGCTGATCTTTCTAAAGATAGATGGAGTGGAAATATAACATTTCCTGGTGGGCGTCGTGATGCTGGGGACTTAGATGATATTCATACATTATATCGTGAAGTAAAACAAATGCTTGGAATTCCATTAGAGTCTAAAGAGTTTATTCTCCTAGGTCGTCTGCGGGATTACTCTATTCGAAGTCGACAAACCCATACCTCAATGGGGGCTGTACAATCCCGCTTTGTATTTTTATATATTGGAGATTTAACACCAAGTTTAAATTTCTCAAAACATGAGGTAGATGCTATACAATGGATGCCGATTAAAGCTTTTTCAAAAGAAAATGTTGAAATGGGTTGTATTTGTCACCCTATAGGATGTTTTGTACAACCAAGAGATGCAGATTCTAAACTTATTCTTACAGAATTATTTCCACATGCTTATTTTAGTTTTCCAAGTGTTTATTTACCTGGTTATTGGCGAATTTAGGGATTATCATTGCGATCTGCAAGTGAATTATTGTCTTTAGATGGAAAACCTCCAATTGATTGGCCTATTTTAGCTTCAAATAATACTTTTTTTACAATACTTTGTTATTGACGCTTTACATGGTTACTATGAAACTATTTACACATATTATCGTCTAAAGACCTACCTTCGTTTACACCGTACTTGTAAATTATATACAAAACCTGATATTTTATCACTTTATGCAGATTTAATTTTATGGGCAGTACCAGAACGAGTAGTACCCCGACATTTTTTTTTTTTTTTTAATATTGTTACAATCTTATCTTTATTAATCATTTATTGTATTGCTTATATTATTTTTGTTGTTGGGACTGCCATTCAAATAGCTTTAGGATGGATAGATGTAAATGGTGCACAAGAGCGTTTACATGCATATTATGCAACTAATACACCCTCTGGTATTGAAAAAGAAGAGTGGCGATTAGAAAAGTCAACAATAATAATAAAAGATGAAGAAACAGTGGAAGAAGAAAAGCAATCTACTCTTGCTGCTCCTTTCCTACCATTACAAAATTTATCTGATACAATGATACCTTCAATTTCTACTTCATCTAATAAATGGATGAGTGAAACTAATGATAATTTGATATCAAATACCAAAGAAAATAATGAAAAAAAATAATGAAGGTATTAAAATCAATAACTTATATATAAATAAAGAAGTTGATAATATTTCTCAACTAATACCAATCCCAAATTCTGATAATTTTGATATATTTAGACAAACTGTAAGGGAATGGGCACGAGAGCGTGAATTTATCAATCTTAACAATAATGAAGAATCAACAATTGAGGAAAATAAATAGGTTTGAGAATATGGATAAATGAGTGATTTAATCTTATTTCTTTCTAAGACAAGGAATTAAGGGAATAAGTGTTTTTTTTTTTTTTTAATACATCTCTTCTTTTTGTATTTATATGTATATTAACGATATCGTCTTGCTTGTATTTGTTCTCTACATTTTTTTTTTTTGTTTGTTTGTTTGTTTGCTTGCTTGTATTCCTAAATCTTTTTACTCTCTGTGTATGCTTACCAAAGTGATAATAATAATAATAATAATAATAATAATAATAATATAGATAGTTTTGCTTTTTTCTTGTTGTTGTTTAGTTCAACAAAGTATAGATTTTTTTTTTTTTTTTTTTCAGATTTCACCCTTTTCTCTTTTCTTTTAATTTCTATTTAGTGATATGCCTTATTGTAATAAAAGTCAAAGCAAAAAATAGGACTTAGTAGAGAAAGTTTTTTAGAGAATAAGACCCCCCACAAAATAAATAAATAGAGAGTAGAAAGGAGGGATAAAAAATAATAATTAAAAAGTAATAATATTAATAATGCTAGAAACTCTCGCCGGAGTTGTGTTATTATTAACATTATGTCATATTGGTACCCTCTTTGGTCGTTTGGTTTTTGTATATACAATAGAGCGAAGTACTACACGATTTTGCTTTAATGCCATATTTGCCTTATCGACATTTATATTCATCCTTGTATTATTAAACGCCTCAAAGATTGGTGGATTTATGTTTTCCGTACAATTTAGTACCCGAGCCCTCCGCCTCGCTATTATAGCCGATCTCTTAACTATTGCATTTATCTGCCCTCTTTTTATTATTCGTTCCCTCTTGTATGATCTCCCATTTCGTAATGGGCTTGCCTTGTTAGTATTGTCTTGTGTGATACTTATTCTTTACTTTGCTGCCTCCACCCCAGTCCTACGCTGGGCCCTGCAATTATCACAATTTGAATTTAATACTTTTACTTTATGGGAAGTTCTCACGGCGACGGTAGCATTACTTGGGGTGACGGCGGTGGGAGTTCTCTCAGGCTACGCTGCTATTACAACTCCCGCCGCATTTCTGCGTCCATTTATTGTAAAAGAAAATAAAGAAACTGCAAGAGTTGCATTAGGAGTTTTAGCAAAGCGGCAGCGGCATCTTCTCTCACTTTGGATGGCGAAGCAGCAACAAATTGCGGAGGCCTGGAGGGCGACAACACTCTCATCACAATCATCACAATCAAAATCACATTCATCTTCATTTTTAAATACAAGTAAAAAAGTATATGGAATGCGGATTTGGAGTTGGGTGATAAAATCATTTTATTCCACCGTTCGTGGGGGGAGGTTGCGTGGGGGTGGGGGTAAAGAAGAAATTGCAAAATTAAAAGCAGAGAGTGATGGAATCTCTGCTGTAAGTATGGCGATTTTTCTTCAAATGAGTGAAATGGATTCTTTAGTGCGTTCTGCGGAGAGTGGGGACACATGGCGTGGGTGGTTCGAGGCCTTAGTTGGTGTTATATTACTTTTTCATACAATTCTAAAAATTGTGTTTGTTTCTATTAGTTTAGTACGGTGTTGTTTAATATCTGCTTCAGGCTCTGGTTCTGTCATTACCCCACAGGTGGATACCGCGACGCGTGTGGTGAATTTTTTAGAAACTTATGGTCTTGCAACTCCACATGGCGAAGGAGCAGAACAACGGGTAGTGTGGGTTTCATTGACTCTTAATGCATGGATGATTGTAAGTTCAATACGTGGATTTTTATTAACAGTTTTTCGACTAGTAATGACATACACTGCATTTCTAAGTGTAGATACTACTGTTTTAGGCCTTACATCAGGGATGGGGGCATACTTTATAGGACAACTCTTACTTCTTCGTTTATCTCCTACATTAGAGAGTCAAAGTGTACTTTCTATAATTCTTCAAGAGCAGCTACCGAGAAGTGAAATATACCGACACATAAATGATTTAGTATTTGTAATAACAAGTGCTTTAACACTGTTGGTAGAACATTTTATGGCCTCACACCCAACTGCAACATTACATACAGTCGCAGAATAGAAGATGTAAATTTAATAATAATAATAATAATAATAATAATAATTTTTAAAATACATTATAGAAACTTTGATAAATGATTTTTCATTGCTTTATCACTATCAAATTTAAGAATATAGAGCAAGATGGCAAAACTATTGTTTTATCAGTCAGTGTGTTATGATAAATTCTTTGTAAGTGTACTTATTTTATATGAAGTTACATAGATATAAGTGATCATATTACTTTTTCCCTTTATTTTTACATAGATTTATAGGGAACTAGAAAGACCTGAAGTTCGTATTTTTATCTTAGATAATCCAAAGACTCTTTTTGTATGTTTGCTCTATGAGTGAGAATTAATTGCTCTTATTTATGAGGAGAGAAATAAAGTACTTCATTTCGTTCGTTCGTTCATTATTATTATTATTATTATTATTATTATTATTTTCTTTTTTTTTTGTATACTTTTATGTGATGTGTTTAGGACCTTATTTGATTTCAAAGAGAAATTTTCCTTTTCCCCCAACCCTATCCTCCTCACACAAACGGCAAGAGACTAGCCTACAGGCCCAGCTACTCATAAATAATAATTTCATCATTTATTGCCTTTCTTCGATTTTTTTTTTTTTTTTTTTTTTTACCTATGCGTGATATAATAGAACATTTGGATATATTCTTTTCTCTAAAACTTTCTTTTTTTCTTTAGATACCTGGATAACAGTATAGGTTGTAAAGAGGCGCTTCGCCAAAGATTATTATTTCATAGAGATTTCTTTTAATATAAAAGTATCGCTTCAAAAACTCCAATATTATATATATATATATAGCTCTTTTAACTTTTATTCTACTTTCCATTGTACAAATTACATCTTGGAAAAAGGAGAAAAACTCAAAAGAAGCTAGAAATCGCAAAGAAAAAAGGATGTCAGATGTGGTGCTTCCAAAGGCAACATCGATATGCGCCTTCTTATCTATATTATTCTTGATTACCACGATGACTATATTTTACTACATTACTATCGCATCAATGTAAATCAACCCCATGAAGATTTCGTTAACCTGACCTTGCCGACTCCGGACACCGGCATTGTTTCTGAGTCAATTAGTCACATACCACAAAGTATTGTGAATATATGGAGAAGTCAAGAATATTTAATTGTGTTCGGTATTCCTTCTGTAGATATTGATGGAAGACAGAGACGTCGTAATCTACAGCGGATGACGTGTTGGAGGTATGATGGTGTGGCTACGAAATTAAATAATTTTACAGGTGCAATGCTTGTATTGTATGTCCTCGCCAGGCATCCTTCACACAATTACAGTTTATCTGACTCATTGCTGAGGGAGGCGGCAGAGTGGCATGATATGCTTACATTGCCTATAAATGAGGGGCGAGTCACCACAAACAAAACTATAGGAGGTACTGGATTTTGGGGTCCTTTGGCTGAAATTGGGATGAGTCGCAAAACCTTTTTATGGCTTGAGCTTGCACTTCATTTATTTCCAAAAGCACTCTATATTGCCAAGGGTGATGATGATATGTTTCTACGTGTTCCTCAATATCTCGCTGATTTGCGTGCCCTTCCTCGTCGTGGATTGTATTGGGGATTGTTAGAGTTTCCTCGTGAAGAAAAAGTTCGTTATGCCACTGGGTTTTGTGTAACTCTTGCGAGGGATGTTGTTGAGGGTGTAGTTTCTTACGAGCGTTTGAGGAATGTAGTGTATCATCCGGGTACTGCTTCTGCAGAGGAGCTTCTTTTTCTTTCTATGAATCATGAGGATGTCATGGTAGGGAAAGCTGTAATGGAGATGAAATATCCTAGTGTGGTTTATGCACGTGAGAGGCCTTGTCGGTTTCATGATATTCATGATGGGTACCGAGTGCATCCTCTGACATCACGCTCTGTAGCAATTCATCATTTATGGGAAAATGAGTATGCTGAAATGATGAAACGTTTTGGTAATGAGACGTCTCCTTCTCCTAGGAAATACAGGAGGGCTAGTAGTTGTTTTATTCGGTTTCTTTGTTATGATTAAGGTTTTGTTTTTATTATATTCTATTGGAGTTTATAATGGGTTTTGTAATTATACCCAACCGTATAGGTTTTGTAATTATATCCTACCTTAACTTTTCCTACTCGTTTGATGGGAAATAATATATATGTATTACTATTATTTTTATTATTATTATTATTATTATTATTTATTATTATTATTATTATTTTTATTTCCGCTGCATAAATTGTGGGTTTCATATTTCATTTGATTAAATATGTGATTTTTCGTTTTTTTTTTGTTTTTTTACCTACGGTTAATATAATTTATAATTTGGATTTATTATATATTTTAAAATTTTCTTATTCTCTTTAGATACCTGGATTAAAGTATGATTTGTAAAGAGGCGCTTCGCCAAAGATTATTATTTCATAGAGATTTCTTTTAATATAAAAGTATCGCTTCAAAAACTC